>JAPSES010036844.1:0-12498 GCA_029822895.1 Maxillicosta whitleyi
ATTGCACAGAATTATAAAATTACAAAAGTATAAGAAAATAAGAAATTTCAATAGATTTCAATAAAAAAATTTCAATACAATTTTTAAATTTCAATAAAAGAAATAAGAAATGATGACCATGAAAAAATGACAAACTGTATTTTACTTGAATTTTTTACATGAATTGATAGATTTAGTGGATGAACAGGTATTAAACAGTTTAGATCAGTAGATGCTTATGATCTCCAGTGGATTGTGTGGGTCTTTATGGGTTAAACTGAAGGGACAAACAGGATGTTCACTCATATAAAGTGACGGGGGCTCAGTGAGCTTCCAGGTGATCATTACTGATGGCTGCATATGCGATTTTTCTCCTGTGAATTGTATGAGTTACCCTTAAAATGTCTGGTACAACAAAGTTACAGGCATAGAGGACTTTGTATGCCTTGAGCTTTTCTTTGGTGTCAACACTGGGTTTTTCAAACAGATATAAACAGATGTCTGTCCACTGTAGTTTCAGCCGTTTCATTGGATCCATGACCCACTGAGCTGACAGTGAGCATGGAAAAGGAAACCTCCCCCCGCTGCTAATGGTCAACTTAACTTTGGAAGACACCTTGTCTCTCGTTGACAGACCATTGAAATAATTGGAGAAGGCCTCTGTATCTTCCAATACTCTGTTTCTCTCCTGATTTTTTCACTCCTGATGCCAGCTTCCATGTACTGCTCACACCACAACTGTCACTTTATGCCACCAGTTAGGCCCCGCCCACAAAATACATCACCACCAACATCGAAACGGTCAATTAGTGTTGGTCGTAACTACGCCAGAACAGAAAGACAACTGAATGGGAAACTTAACTACTGGCTCTGTCTCACTCACCTCCTATCACTCCTTTCACTCTCATATTATTCTAACACACTGGATCACTGGCTACGCCCCCATGCACTGGTTGACTCGGTCAGAGCAGCAGTGTGTTGTAGAGTACATGTCTGCTTCTTCTGCAAAAGCCATTCATGGCTCCACTACTCTTCTTAAGTCTTATCATACAATTGTCAGACTAAATGACACCATTACTCTTTAAACCAGGGATGTCAAACATGCGGCCCAGGGGCCAAAACCGGCCCACCAAAGGGTCCAACCCAGCCCGCAGGATGAAATAGTGAAATACAAAAATTACACTGAAGATATTAACAATCATAGATGTTCAAGTAATTTAATGTCAGACCAATAAACACTATCAGAATAACCTATAAATAATGAAAAACACTTTTTTTTTCTCTTTTTGTGTGTAAAAAAAACCCCCAGTTAAATTACACAAAAATATTTACATTAACAGATTAGCCTTTTACAAAAAATGTTAATCTGAACAAATATGAACAACCTGAAATGTGTGAAGAGAATTAAGAGAATACCTGTTATTAAATATTTTGTGTATTTGTAGATCCGCTGTGATAAAAAAAACAAACAAAAAAAAAAAACAACACTGCACTTTTTTCTTAATACATTTATTTTTGTTCATGTTTTTCTCGTGTTTTTAAAGGATACTTTGTACATGTAAATATTTTAATGATACAATTTTACTGTTTTCAAACTAAAACATGAGAAATTACACTTAGAATTGTGGAACTGATATCATTTATATATTATTATGTTATTATTTTAATGATCTGACTTCAGGTCATACTGGTAATAGACTCAGTACTAGCATGGCAGCTAACTATCTTACAAACTGCATCTAAATCTTTCCCTTTCCCTCTGTAAATGTTCATTCATAGTTGGAGTGGTCCTATGGTACACCAGGCTCAACTTATAGATCTGACATGTGACTGTTTTCTTGGATGTGTTACATATGAAATGTTCCCAAACTTTGGACCATTTGTTTATCGTAGCCTCACTTCTACCGCTGCCCCTTCTGTTCCAGGTCATTAATGCGGATGTGCTGTCAGTGCGTCAAAGATTTAGGAAAAATAACATTTCTCACTCAGATCTACTTCAGCTGCCTACAGTGGAATACATATGATGATGTCACTAACAACCTGCCTATTTTAATTTTAACAAATATATCAGTTGTTGACTAGTTTTACCATTGACTACTTGACTGTAACACATGACTTTTCCAGGGTTTGAACATCCCACAGGTCACATTCATGTGGTTTTGAAACATTTTTGGTGGTTTAAAGGTTGAAACCAATGCAAATCATGTGAAGTCACATGTAATCCACATATAGTTCCATCTCAGAACCTATCAGGTTATAGGTACAAGTTTAGTTCCATCATTTCACATGTGAATTTGTCCCAAAACTGCATGTTCCCCCTGATTATTACGTATTATCACAGCTGTTATTTTCTATCTTTCTTTCAGGTGGAATATAACTAATATGTTAAATCTTAAAGAGAAACTTCCAAAGGATAGACTTCTATAGCTGCAGTGATGAAATCCACGATAAACTACAAAAGACATGACTGAACATTACTTCACAGATTGACATAAGCCTAGAATAAAACGAGAATGAACACATCCTCCACTGAATATTGTAAATGCTGTGTGAATAATAATAACTTGGCTTTGCTCTTCTGTGTGAAATAAAAATCCTACACTTCCTTCCTCATTATGAAGTTTGTACTGGGATAAAAACCTCCATATATTTCCATCCACTTTCTCCTGTTTCATGTCTAACTTCTCTGTTAGATATTTGTTTGAGCTTGGACCTCCATCCAACCCTGTTATAATATACATATTATTTATAAGCAGAAGCTCCATAAACTTGCAGATTTTATTACAATCACGGATATGAGTTTATTTATAGCAGGTGGTGAAATCAGGGCAGCTGCTAAAAATATCTCAGAGGATCTCCTCCTCCACATATGCGTGCGTGTATGTGTGTGTGTGTGTGTGTGTGTGTGTGTGTGTGTGTTTGTTGATGCATTTAACAGAAGTAGCAGGTAATAAGGTCTCTGCTGAAGAGCTTTCCATCTGACAATATCCTGACTTTTTTCTGCTGAGATGAGTTCATCCTAATCCACAAACCACAGATGTCATAAATATTACACCCGATACTTCCATCCATTCAACAAATATCCAGCACGTTTTCTTACTTAGTAAGACAATCCAACACCTCATCATCAAATTCAGTCTTTGATTCATCACAGTTGGTTAAGTCCAATGTTGGGATGTCAAATGTCTTAGCAACTTTGAAAACAAAAAAAAAACATGTTGCACAAACATATTCATAAATCCTGTGTATGTTCATCAGAGAAACAAAACAAGACAGATCTCAGAAATGTCATCTTTACATTAATAAATATTTGACATTTAGGTTTATGATTGAATGAATCCAGTTTAAATCATGTTCTCTACAGCTTTTCTACGACCTTCACATTCTTCATTAATAGGAGTTTGAATGTAATACCAACAATCACCAAATTCTAGAAGCATTTGTGGCAGCATAAAAAGATGTTTAAAACTATTACTGTTCAAACCAGACAATAAGCATTGAGAAAAGAAACTAACACTTCCGGGTTTTCTGTTGTTTTATTTGAGTTTCAAAGCATTCCTCTGTAATACAAGGGAATTTATTGATTACCTATACTTTCATTCACTGACCACCTTCAAACCATCAACACAGAGTTCAACCAATTCTAATATGATATGAGGTTCCTCCAGTAGAAATGATCAAAGGGTTACATACACATTTATACTTTGAGGACATGTCCACATTTACTGCAGTTAACAAGTTAAGTCAATATATCTACTTTTCCAACAATCCTTTACCCAACTATTGGTACTCCGACTGGAATGAAGTGTGTATTTCTACTTCATTATTGTAGCTTTACTACACTTGTGACTCTTCTTTTCACAAATGGACAAAGGGAATATCAAAAAGTTTTGAGTCTCACACAGAAAGTCTCACACAAGAAGACATTTGGACTCATACATGTTTACTTTTCAACATATGGTGCTTTTCCACTGCATGCTACTGGCTCTACTCTACTCGACTCTACACGGCTGTTTTGCTTTTCCATTACGAAAAAGGACCCTGGAACCTGGGACCCGATACTAGTTTTTTAGTACAAAATCCTGGAGTGGATACCAAAATGTGATGACACTGCAGACACTGATTGGTCAGTGACCCGCGATTTACAAAAATCCGATGCGGAAGAAGACAGTGAATAGTGAAACATTGATCCACATGATGACAGAACAAAACTACACCACAGACAGTCACATAGATTCGGTCTTTGGTGGTGGACGCAAAATCCAGACAAGAAAATACGCAATGAGTGAGTTTTCGGCAACTCTCTGAGCAGACAACACGGAAGTAACGCGCCATGTAGGAGTAATGTGTCGAGCTGAGACGAGCCGGTACCATGTAAGTGGAAAAGCCCCATTAGTCCCCTTCCAACTCCTGGTGCTTTTAAACTACTTTGTCTTTAGAGATGTGGCGTGTTTCCATTCCATCAATTCCTGTTGGCTCTCTGGATCATTATCATAATGTGAGGAATAAAATTATCAAGTTTCATCACAAGTTACAGCCATAAAATGAAAATCATCTGAGTTTGCATTCTACCAAGTTAGGAAGGCTCCACTGATGGTGACCCTCGATAGCTTCATGTCATCTGAAAGCATTCTCAGGACCCATCCTGCACATACTTTGGACAAGTGGACTTTGTCATGAAGTATGCCATGTATGGCTCTATATCAGTGGTTCCCAGTGGTCCTCGAGTACCCTTATCCCACATGTTTTACATATTTCCCTCTTCCATCACACCTTGTTCAATTAATGATCAGCTCATCATCCAGCTCTGCAGAAGCGTGATGATGATGCAATGACTTTCAGGTGTGATGGAAGAGGGAAATACCTAAAACATGCAGGATAGGGGTACTCGAGGACTGGACTTTGGAACCACTGCTCTATATGAAAGGTCTGTTGCTTCTGTCAAATCATACAGTGGTTTTACATCACTAATTTGTGCACTGAGCCAATGTTTTCTGGGCTGGTAGTGGTTGATGTCCATCCTGGCGGGGTTTCATCTTCTAAACTCTCTCTGGAATTCTTTCACCAAGCTTTTGATAGTTGCAGAAGAAGGGGGAGGCTGCCCATTAACAGCAGTCAATCGCTCTTCAACCTGTTTGGCAGATTGACCCTCCAGAAGTAGAAACTTTATCACCGCTCTACTGTATACTCAGTTCTGCTGACTCACTGGAGAATATGTCTCTTGCACAAAGTGTTGTAACAGAACAGTTGCAGCCAGAAAAATGATCCTACATGCAATCAGTAGCTAAGGCATTGATGTACAGTACATCAGATGTGGTGCATTGTACGATCCAACTTGAAAAAATGTGCGAGGTTCAAAACTTTTCGATATCCCCTCGTACGACCCCTGTTCTGCACATCATTTCATTACTCCACTATTGCTCTGTAGTGTTTATGGTTCCAGTCATCAGTGAAGTCCAGTGCATCCACCCCCTCCCCTGACAAACCTCCTTCTAGCTTCTCTTTATACAATGCCAAAACCGTACCCCCTTCATCCATGACCACTTAGCATAAGTCATCCTTCTGCACTGCTGCTTTCTACAACACTCTGAGCACTCTCCTAAAACATAGCCATGATCTGCAGAGGTACCAAAAGGTGTATGTTCAAGAATATTTAAGGAAAGCCGCTTATTTCTGTGATGTATTAGTAATCAAATTAATCCATAAACACTGTTTGTCTGTGCTTCCCACCTCAGTGACTGTATGTGTGATTTGTCTCCACCCCATAGGATGAAAAAATAACAAAAAAAAAAACAAAACAGAACAATGTGGTGGGAGAACCTTAAAAAATAAGTCTAACACCACTAACGACCATGAAAGGTAGGCCGTTCGCCCATTCAAACATATCAACTTTTCCTAACACCTTCTTCATTTTTTTCTCCCATTTTTAGTTTACTTTACAGGTAAGAAAAGAGATGACAAAGAATTACACACTTAACTTTCACATGATATAAACTGTTATTTCTCTGCACATTTCCACTCCCAGTTTGTCACAGACTGATTTTGGTCACATTCCGACCAATAATGTACCAACGTTTAGAACAATGTTTTGGTTTTCTTGTGTAAGGCAGCCTGAAAGACACTGAGGCTGGTACAAACCCATTCTAAATTCATGGTAGCACCTAAAGCATTGACAAGAACTCATAAGGTACCATGACCAAGGCAGAACATGAAGACTGTGGACTAGAGCTGAAACATAGATACTTATTGTGATACACATGATGCCAGGATCAACAACACAACAACTGTAGCTCAGAAGAAATGAGGACAAAAAGGCAGAAAATATCATAACTGTGCCAACACTTTAAAATAAAAAATATACAGTCACAGTGAGGTACAGTTTTTTTTTAACCACAAGAGCATGACTGCAATGATGCAGCATTTGCAACAGAACAACCCGGTCTGCATTACTCCTGACTGAGAGCACAGCCCACACTGCTAATGCTAATGCTAATATGTTAGCATAATGAATGCTCACGCTGGTTATGACATTGACTTTAGCTCTAGAAAAAAACTACTACTGCAATAATTGAATTTACATCTTGTTACAACCACTTACTCCTTTAAACTTTGAAGCTTTCACACAAATATTTGTCTGTATTTTTTCAGTTGTATGTTAGTTCCATGTTCAGTTGTTTATAAGTTGGATCTAAATGTGCTGAAGACTGCAGTGGACATATTATTTGTAGATGTCATTGGACTTGTTTGTTGTTGTTTTATATCTATAGCTATTTTATACATACTTTTATACTGTTGTTATTTCTATATTTCTTTCTATATATATTTATTATATATTTCTGTTGTTTTTTATATATCATTTTATTTTTTATATTTTTTATGGTCGTTGGTTCAGGTGGTTCTGAAATAAAGGGCAACCTGTTTATTTCAGACATGTCTGTTTCACATTTTTACTATTTTTTTTTTTTCAAATAATTGATTAATCAAATTGAATCAAAGAAAAATAATCAATAGATTAATCAATCACAAAAATAATCAATAGCTGCAGCTCTACATGGGAGACCAGTGTTTATTCAGACATGCTGCAGGAAACACCTTCAACACATCAACATATAAACAACTATTTTTAGTGTGAAACATGTTTATAGACAAGAAGTCTAATATCTGCCTCTGAGGAAGGAAGTTCTGCCTCGTAGAACATCTCCTCCTTTTAAAGGCAGGTAAAATGTCTTACTCTCTTTACGATAAGGAGCTTAAATTCTGTTTCCAGAGATTTCAGATTTGCACTGATGATGAGTACCATAACAGCCGGAGGTTCTTCTGTGTTCTTGTGTGTTGGAGTTTCAGCAGATCGTGGGAACGTTGATGCCTGCCGGGCAGATTGGCAGTGGGATGCTGCACAGATAATTCCTTACTCATCATCTTAATGAAGACCACTGAGCTGAAAATCCACAGAGCCACCGGGCTTGAGTTAAACACTGAACAAACCTGCTCCAGTCAAAAATAACATATGCACTGGATCTGGAATAAAGTACACTTCTATATTATTATTATTATTATTAGTAGTAGTAGTAGTAGTAGTAGTAGAAGTGGTATTTCTGGATTATATCTTAAATATCAATGGTGAACAATTTAAAATGTAGGTCAGTTTGTTGCTCTAAAACACAACAAACAGAAGCAGCAGAGACTTGTGCACGTTTACATGATCAGAAACTCAGCACAGTCTGTGGATGAAGATAAGAAGTGTTCGGTTCCACAGAGGATCCCACAGTCCTGAAAACCCAAAACTAATAGACCTGCATCGGCCGAAACATCCACATCCATGAAGCTCTTCCATCCATCAAAACAGAGTTAGAAAACAGTTTTACCTTTGAAATATAAAGTTATTTCATGGACTGTTATGGTTTCTTTTTTTATTTCACTGCAATGATTCGTTGAAATTAAGGTGTGACTTGCAGATTGAACAACCACAGATCAGTCATGTGTAAGAAAACAGTTGAGTACCTGGATTCTAAAACATGCATGTAAGTACATTAGTATTTTGGTGACATTTTGAGGCATTTTTGCCTCTGTTTTCTTTGAACATAGAAAGTTGCTTCTTTCTGTAGCAAATACAGCTCCCTCTGCGTTTTAACTCTTGATTTTTATTGTTGAAAGGTAGAAACCTGTTTGAGCCATAGATGATCCTTCTGCCAGGACAGAAGACAGTACAATGGATAAAGAATGTAGAATGTTTAGAGGATTCATAAATATTACATTAAACTGTAAAAAAAAGAAAAAAGAAAAGAAAATAGATGGATGTATGATGGATGGATGTATGGATGGACGGGTGGGTGAATGGATGGATGGATGGATGGAAAAACTGCATCAAGGGATGATGTGTGAAATCTGGCATAAAAAAAGCAAAAGAATTTTATTTTACTTTTACAAATAACGTAACAGACCAGTATGTGGAGGGTGGGTTATATACCTCTGTACATAAAGCTGTGAGAAAGTGAAAGTGAGCTCCCCTCACCATATCACTGAGCACTGACTGCCTCCTGAAAACAAATTTGCTACTCAATGATTTCAATCTGTCTTCATTCCAGACTTCAAATCATGATTCTACAAGTAAAACAATGGGCCTGTATATGGAGGATGTGTTGATAAAGCTGTGAGAAAAGGAAAGTGAGCTCCCCTCACTTATCATTGACTATCTGCTGTCCACCTCGGTTGAGAACCACTGGTCCACAGCAAAGTTTTTGCACATATGGACGGACAACAAACCCTGTGGCGTGGTCCGAGGTTAAAAACTAATGGTCAAACGCAGAGGAATGCAATTTACAAAGAGAAATATCTCAAAATCTTCACATTTTATCTGAATTTAGAAGCTAAATGCTTTCTCTTTCTCAACTAAAGATGAAATTGATAACCAGTGTTCGAATCTAAATGTGAAATTCCACATACGCTAATGTATCCAGATCAGCACAAGCGTTGCCAGGACGTGTCTTCTGTTAAACTATCCTGAGTCAAACCAGCAGCAGCTCGTGGCTAACTTACAGAACTTCACTCGGCCTAGGAAGTCAGCCAATGGCATCCCTGCACCGACAGTGAACGCACCACTGAATGCTCAGCCTCTGAGCGCTTGCGGCGCTAACAGTTACAGTGCTAGCTGCCTTCTTCATCAGCTTATCCAGTTCAGGCTGGTCCCCTGGTGAGAAGGAAGTTAACAACGCTCCAGAACACTGCACACACTCGCACATATTCACACTCACAGCCTTGGGCCCCCCTGCTGGTCAGCCTCAGCACTAGATTAGCATTTATGGAAGAACTGGTTGGTTTTGTAATGATGAAGATGATGACGATGATGAGGAGGAGCCTGCAGGTCACACTGACAGCCTGACTGCTCAGTGAGTTAATGGATGCATGAAGATCAACACTTCAACCAGCAGTAATATCTACAACTTTTTTTTTCAAGGGTTTTCTTACAGCCTGGTTCATGTTTAAACAATCTCTGTTAACTGGAAACCAATAGAATCTGAGTTCAATAGGACGAGTGTCAGCTAAAAACCATCCATTCTTTCAAAACTGAGATATTTGTAGCAGAAATACCATTCTCATTGTATGTGCTGAGATATTTCACATTCATTAGTGTCATAAAAATAAAAATATTATAAAAGGGATGTGAACGCTGTCTGTGTGTCTCAATCATCACACAAAATCCAGAAAGAGCTGACTGCTACAGTTTGGCATTCTTATGTATTATTAGTCAAGGAAAAGACAAGCAAAACAGCAAGTTAATAGGACCAATATTTTGGGAGATATTAGTAATTTTGGAATACAATAACCTCCCAATGGCCAATTATGTTGCTATGCCCAGAATCACAGAATCATCATTGAAGTAGGTTACCTAGCAACAGATAAACAATAGGGCCATGTAGCCATGGTGTCAAATTTCATGTGCAGAAACCAGTATGCCAGCTGAGAGGTTATTCAACTGAAAATTTACCAAGAAAGTAAAGGAATCAACTGGATCAGAGCATCTAGAACCCATGGTTCTCCACAGGTCAACGTGTTAGTAGCACTTTATTTCTCAATGGCACATTAACATTTTACTGGACTCTCTAAATAGGTTTCTGTGGTATAGAGGTACATGCTTATATGCTTGTGTACATTTCCAACCTTATTTACACCCAGGCGTTATATAGACTCACTTCCTGCCTGGCTTCCTGCAGAAAGGCTGTCTAACATGATCAAAAAGGTGCTTATTGATATAAACCATATTGTTTTCATGTGCCTGACCAAGTAGTTCTGATCACTTTTGATGCCTTATGTAACATTTTCCTATTATCCTACGTTAATTCCTCTTGATCATCCATTCTGAGCTTCTGTCAGTGTGTGGCGGTGCATTAAAGATACTGCCTTCTACCTTTATTTTCTATTTTTCTCATGTTGTTTAGCTGTTATATTTTGACAGTGTCTTTGTGCCTCCAGCTAAAAACAGCATCCTGCAGAATGGGCGGGACAATATACAAACAGAGCTGAGAGACAAAGCTGTGCCAAAGTACACAGATATTAGACAGGTTTGTATTAACCGATTTAATACCCATTCTAAGATTTTACATTTGAAAATAGTGAAAACAGGCCAATTTGTTAAAACTTGGTAAAACTTCTAGAATTGTGTTTAAGAAACTGTTATATAATTACTTGCTTGAGGTGGTTTTTGCCTTTTCTGCTAAACGCACATAAGGTGAAGGGTTGAAAATGATGTTGGGTCCCAAAGGTTACCACTGTTGTTTCTTTCCCGGATACTCAGATAAAGATGCTTCTTCTCTGTTTATTAGAACCATGTTTAAGGAACCCTACTATCTACACTTCTATGCACAACTACACACCTCAGTCCCTGTTGGAGATGCACAGAGGCACTAGTGTTTGCTACAACATTCCCCAGTTCTTTGCAGCAAAGTGTACATTAGAGAAAATGATAGTGGAAACAATCAGAAAAGGTTATATTTCATTGCTTCTTCTTCCTATTAGTGCTCACTCTGTCCATCGAGTCGACTGCTCACTCAACCCCCACATCTGTGACTGAAAGCTGAAAATATGGGATGAAAAAAAGAATAAAAAAACCAAGCACGTACGTAGTATTAATGTTAATTAATATTGACCCAAATGATGAATGCACTGAATGGCCTTGGTATGTCTTTGATTTTTTACTCTGTTTCAGGACATAATGTATTAAATAGATAACATATTGATTTTACGTGGTAACTAACACTAGCTCTATTAGAACATGAGTAGTAGCAGATTTTTCACTGTAGTAACTGATCAACCAATCAGAGCAGAGCAGAGCGCACCAGCTTTGGAGGCTAATCCTATTTTACACACATAAGCCCTTTAATTTGTCCTATATTCGTCTGCTGATCAGTTTACAATCAATATTAAGACTGGTTTCCTCTCTTCCATGCCTCCATTATTCTTACTGACCTGTCAGATGTTCATCATATTCATTTATTGTCATTATTTTGATTCACATTCATGTTAACACAAAATTTAAAGTGTTTATGTGGTGTGTCTTTGCGAGTTTAATTACCATGGAAATGAACTAATTTGGAACAAATTTGCAATCTTATTTCAGCAATTTATCTAAAAATCCACATTTGACAGATGACAAAAGATGTTGTGGAAAATAGATTGATTTTAACAAATGAAGATCTTACACTAAAAACATCCTCATCCTGTGAAAGGTTATTAAACCAGGTGGCAGCTCTTTGGTGTGAGTCAGTGACACCACGTTCAGCTGTGAAGTCGATGTGTGAATGTGTGTGTTTTTCCACTGTGTTGTGTCTCTCAGGTGAATTGTGTGTCAACGGAGGAGACCGACAACACCGAACGCATGGAAACACAAACAAACTGTATCTGTGAATGTTTCTCTGATGGAGATGTGACGTCTATAAAGTTTACAAAGTTGGCAATCCTCTCTCAACAAGTGTAAACATAAAAAAAAACCCAAAAAAACAAAAAATATTTGACTAATTCAAATTGAGTGACATAGTGGTGGATTGAGGGAAATTTGTTGGAACATGATGATGGCAATACAGCCGAGACAAGGAGGAAAGTTCACAAGCACCAACCGTTCCAATAAGACAGACTGGTGTTCTTAGGAAGTCCGATCTCTGGGACTGTTCTGACCAAGACCGTACAGACTGTACTCTGTGAACTTAATAGTGAGAAATCCATCCACCCACAAACCTACCCACCCGTCCATCCATCCATCCATCATCCACCCACCCACCCATCCATCCATCCGTCCATCCATCCATCCGTCCATCCACCCACCCACCCATCCATCCATCCGTCCGTCCGTCCATCCATCCATCCATCATCCACCCACCCACCCATCCATCCATCCGTCCATCCATCCGTCCGTCCATCCACCCACCCATCCATCCGTCCATCCATCCATCCATCCAGCATCCATCCATCTATCCATCATCCATCCATCATCCATCCATCCATCATCCATCCATCCATCCATCCATC
>JAPSES010036862.1:0-12497 GCA_029822895.1 Maxillicosta whitleyi
GTTCCTTGTCTCAGAGCGAACATTTCCTGAAAATTTCATTAGGTTTGGTCAATAATTAACCCAGATACTGAGAAACACATTTTTTTACCCATTGACCCCAATGTTAATGAAAATTTCAAAGTGATCCAGAATCCAAAAGTTAATCATTTCTTCCTTGTGCCATTGCCAACAAATCCTGAAAATTTCAGCAAAATCCGTCCATAACTTTTTGAGTTATGTTGCTAACAGACAGACAAACAAACAAACGCCAGCAAAAACATATCCTCCTTGGTGGAGGTAATAAATAATATATTGTAATTTTTGTTTTTTAAAGTATGTCTATCAGACCAAACCAAAAATAGAACAGAAAAAAATTAAGAAAGAGAGTCAAGTGGTTAACAAAAAAAGCAGCTGCAAAATATAAATGTCTAATGAGCAAAGAAGAAGAGAACAGTTATCACAAAGATGTGACATAAGAAAAGATGGTAAAGGATAAGAAGTATGTGAGAGTAGTGTCATCTTGGGAGTCATCAGTCAGAGGAGACGGGGCTCTGTGAGAGGCTCGGCACACCCTCTAAGGACTTCACAACAGTTGTCTGACTAATCTCATCTGTCGTAGTGCCATCAGTCTGCTTACCGAGGAGGATGGTTAATGAGCCCATAGAAAGTCTAATGAACAGCCCTGAGTATGATATTAAAGACAAGCAGACACATTAAGGCACTGGAAGGAGGGGGTTACCCAATACTTTTTGTATATGTAGTGGTGTATTATATGTGGTACAGTAAACTGAGGCTGCTCTTATACCTGATAAAGAGTGTGTTGTTTCTGCTGCATAGGGATTGGCTGATGAGGAGGAACCACAGCTGGACTGGACCAATGGCCCGGTGACAATAACAGCGCTGTCAGGGTGCAGCAGAGCGGCTTTCAGCGGACTGATGGAGTTAAAGTGAACACCTGACAGACAGCCAGTGAACCCGAGAGAGGCCACTCCAACCAGCTCTGCATCCACCTCCTCAGAGTCTGGAAATAGAAAAAACATAGAGATGGAGGGGGAAGACAACAAAACACCCAATTAGAGATTGAAGCATTCACCTGTAATAAACACATTTATCTTGATCTGTGTTCTTTATTCTTGTCAACTGTACACAGGAGGCTGAATTGTGAGTAAGTTATTCTTCCCATCCAATTATAAAACCATTTCACTAAAAGTCAAAACAGTGAAGTTCAGGTAAAGTTGTCATATCAAGTTTTTCAAATCAGAGGTTTCTGCTCAAATCAAAGTGAACTGTGGTTTGGGTTGTTTCTTTTGGAGCAATTACACAAACGCTATCATGAACTCTTGAATAAAATAAACACGTCGTCGATAAGGAGAAGAGGAAATAAAGTTTTTCAATGTCAATCTAATGAGAAAACACAGTATATTAAGAAATGAGAAACAAAACATCCATCTTGTGATAAGTCTGACAGGTTCAATATCCCCCTTGTTTCTTCACTGATATTCCTGTCTACAAATGAACCAAAAGCTAAATGGAGAACATGTAAATATGTCATGTAAGGTTCTTCTAAAATTGCTGTTTAAAACCCAAACTAACTGAATCAAATGCATCTGCAACGACAGAGAAAGGATCTAGTGCCTGGAAATATGAAGCAAGAATCTTGTCTGGTGTAACAGGCTTACAGGTGTGAGGAAAAAAAAAAAAAATCAAAACTTAAATGCTTGGTAAGAGCCAAAAAAAACATCACAATCATTTTTCTAAAAAAAAAAAAAAAAAAAAAAGCCACTCTGAAACTGAAAGGCTTTTCCCTTCTCTACAGTACAACTAGTTTATGGCAGTTTGATGCGTCTCACCACTCGCATAGACCGGCGTTAACATGAAGAAGTTTTTCATAAGCAGTTATTAATCAACATTTAACTATGTAAAAAGCCAAGTGAAGATTTGAATGTTTATTACAATCTTACTCTTTGTGACAGCAGGTACTAAATAAAATCTTGAGCGGCTAAAAATGTCGGCGTGAACCTGAATTATTCCTGGAGTACAATTTGATTATACAGCATATTATTGTCATTCATCTAAGTTATTATGTGAGAAAAAAGGTTTCACTGCACAAATAAGACACTGCAGAGTGGCCTGGCTGGAGAGGGCAGGCTATCAGCTATATCTTTCATCAAGTTCTGATTGAGTTTTAAATCAAATGTCGTCATCTGAGCAGGTGGAAATAATTTCACTTTGAACTGATGTATCTCACGCTGCTAGTAGAAATGAAAAAGTGGAACCTACTCCACTTGAACAACGTGTGCGCTGCATTAAGCCTGACGTACAAAAAGAAGAGTACATAGAAAAAAAAAACTTAAAGGAAGATTTTGACACGCTAAAAAAAACAAAAAAAAAAAACAAAAAACATGGACTTGGAAAAGAAGACATTATTTTGACAAAAATCTAAAAAAGGTGTTTCAAAAAAGGCGAGACAAAATTCCTAGAGACATTTATGTCATTAACTAAACCTGGAACAGGCAACAAAAAAAAAAAATTCCAATTCTAATTCTATATAGTGCACTACAAATATCGAAACAAAAGAATACAGAATACAGTGGACTCCCACCATACGACATTAATTCATTCCGTATTTGGGATCGTAAGGCGAAATCATCATATAGCGGACAATAGAAACCTATGGTAATTAGGTAATGCGTGCAAAACCCCAGGTATATTAAAAATTAGTAACGCAAGAGTATAGTATGTACTACTTAAATATAATATACATGTATATAATTAAATAACAATATAAATAATAATTATAAATGAAGGAAAAAAGAAATTTTATTTTTAGCATCGACTGGTTACGCTCATATTCCTTAGCGAGGGTAATGATGCGCGTGCCTTCGTCGTACTTCTTTATTATCTCCAGCTTCGTTTCCATAGTTACCTTTTTTTTTACTTCACCCTTTATCATTACTTGCAATTTTGGGACCCATGCCTACAAGTCTTTACGTAACGCACACTAGATCTTGAACTGAGCGAGCGATAAATAAAGAGAGAGAGAGGCAGTATCTCTCTGGTGGATTGTGGGAGGGGTTTTGACCAATAGCATATCGGCATTTTAGTGACGCCGACAGTCGTACACACGCACACCGACCGCCAAGTTTGAATTTTTGGCCGTGCGAGAAAAATTGTTGTTGATGCCGTAAGGCGGGAGACGAAAAAACTGCGTATCCCACGTCGTAGCATAAAAAAATGTAAGCTGGGGACATCATAACCTGGGGGTCCACTGTACAAAAAGAAGAAATGAGAAAAGGAGGCGAAGATAACAATCACACAGGAGAGCTACGAGAAAATCTTCAAACTCTTTAACGGCTCTCAACCGGGTAAAACTCATGGCACGAAAATGTCACAAGAGTTTAATCACAGCCACGCAGAAACGACACCAAGGCAACGGAAATGCTTGGCGGAGACTTTGTGGGACTAACGAGGCCAACCACTTCCATATTTTTTGGGACTGTCAAGTTATAAAACCGTACTGGGAAGAGATTCACAAACACATACAGAATGTATTTATTTTAATGTAAACATTCTGTTAAAATGTGAAACCATGTATCTGGGAGACCTACGGACTGAATCATGGAACATTAAAGACATAAAACTACTACTAATGGCAGCCAGTAAGACATCAATTATGAGGAAATGGTTAAAAGTAGAAGAAAGGATTGGAATTGAGAAAAATTTGATGAGATCTGGTCCAAATGGACTGAGTACGTAAAAACCAATTCGATCCGACTTCATCAGTACTTCATGTGAACCGATCTGTGAGTGTATATGGTGGTGCGCTCCCTTGTTCTGTTTCGTCAATTTTTATGTTTTTTTTTTTTTTTTGTAAAAGAAATTCCAGAAGGCCAACATTGATATAATTACTGTATAGTCTTTTGCACGCTCTATTTTTATTTCCTAGAATGGATAAGGCTGTAGTCATTGTATGAGAGGATATTTGTCTTTCTAATAAAAAGATAATTATTTAAAAAAAAAAAAAAACTACTTAAATGAACACATTCCCCTTCTGGAACTCTCTGTCCTCAGTCCTTCCAAACACACAGTAATGGGCATGAAGAGCTCAAGTCCAGTCCCTTCCAGCTGTGACCCATGGGAGCTTATCCATCCATCCATTTTCTGAACTGTTTAATCCTTGTGGAGCTTGTAGGGGGTACCAGAGCCCAGTCCCTGTCACCTATGGGCGAGGGCGGGGTCTACCCAGCGCACGCCACCAGTTCATCACAGAGTTGAAATTTACTCACGAACGATCATTCACACCTACGGGCGACTGAGACTGAATAACTAAGCAGATGAGTGCATGCGTTTGGACGGTGAGAAGAAGTCGATAAACCTGGGGAGAACCCACGCAGACAAGAGGAGACCAAGGGAGATTAATTCAGAAAAACAGCTGTGTCACAGTCAGTGGTGAGAAACAAGTAATGATTTGGTCCTGTTTGAATTCTATCCTTCGCACATACAGTTTTCTTCAATTTCTTGTTCGTTTCAATGCCTGGTGCAACTAAAGCTTTGGACAAATATAATGGTAACAACAAAAATAGCTCATAACAGTTTAATTTCAGAGCTGATATCTGTCCATTTTCCACGTTTTCTTGATAAAAAACCAAATCACTTCAGTTCTTACATCAATATCTATGTCATTGTACTGATAAAAACAGTGCTTTTATCCATTCCTTGTTTTCTTTTCTGTCTGTTTTAGTCACATGACACACACAGGAGTTAGTATTTGATTGCATAACCATACTTTTGATGACTTTGATGGTCTGGTAATTTTTTTTCCATGACTGTATGATGGTTGTCAGTTTAAAAGGTCATTATACAAGTTGCGGTTTGTTGTAAAACTGTAGAACTATCAGACAGTAAATATATATAAATAGAATGACGACACACCTGAAAGCCACCGGAACTGTCTCTGTTGCTGCAGCTTCAACATGATCACACATTGATTTTCACTTCATTTAACACCTTTTCACCTTGTTTCCAATGATTGAGGCATAAAGGTGTCAAGACAGCAGCTGTTTTGGTGTTTGTGGTGTGTATTGATATGTCTTTTGTGTTAAATAAGCTAACTCCAGGGAGTCATTTAACACAAAACTAGATGTTTCTTTACAGTTGTTGCTGCAAACCGTGACTTTCTTGATTTGTAAAATTATCTTTGAAAGTCACAAATGTCATACGTGTAAACTGTGTAACAATTTAAACAAGATCAAGAAATTATTTGTCGCTCACCACTGACTGTTATTCATATTTTATAAGTTACGCTCCATGCAGAGCTGTGACATAACTTCTTTTTTCCAGGCTTCACTCTATTATTCAGTATTCAATATTCCTCGGTACTCCATTTCTTAGTTCATAAAACACACCCACTTGTCATTCTGCCAGTTTCCGAGATGAAGCTATTTAGTAAAGTTATAATTCTTAGATAAATGAGAAAAAAATAAAATAGTAGGTAAGTTTCTTTCGGCTTTTTCCCATCAGGGGTCACCACAGCGAATCACATTTGCATGTTTTTTTTTTTCTTCATTACACTTTATTTTATTAATTTTTGATTAATACACCCATAAGTTGCACATATTTTCCACATTCCCACAATAAGGTATTCCATAAACATGGTGACGAACATAAATATCTGTTGTTTATAATCTAGAATACTTGTTACCCCTCTATCCTGTAAAAAGTACGTTTCTTTCGGCTTTTTCCTTTCTGGGGTCGCCACAGCAAATTACATTCACATGTTGATTTGGCACAAGTTTTTACGTCAGATGCCCTTCCCGACACAACCCTCTGTATTTATCCGGGCTTGGGACCGCCAATCTTCCACACCAAAGTCAGTGGCATAAACCACTATATTAGCATTGGCTACTATTAGTGCATTAACGCTACTTCTCACTGTATCTGGTAAAACTGTATATTTATGGACAGAATAAGGCTTTTATTAGGTATTTCATATCGTCACACTTAGTGTTTCATTTATCAGCCCTTTATCAGCAGCGTCCACTTCAAGGGAAGGTACATAAAGTAATGATTTATGTCAACAACACACAGCTGAGCAGAAAATGAAGTGATGGCCTTCTGTAAACAAACAATGGAGTTTAAACCGTATTTAAGACGCAGAAAATTACACTATCCACTGTTTGACATAAATACATGAATTCAGTCCCCTCTGAAGACTCACTGGTGCCTCTAAAGTACCAAGTCAGAAATAATCCAACAGGCTGTTGACTGATTCAATCTTATTTAACAGGTTTCATTGTCCTAACGTATGTCTTGTACAGTAATTCTTTTATTGTGCTCCATAATTATTTGCTTTTTGGATCGCAGCATTGTTTGTAAATCCTTTAATTACTTTTATTCTGTGTGTTTTGTTGTGTCAAACTGTGATGGATACTGTGACTAGTTTACATATTGGTATCAATAAAGTAACTTTAATCTGAATCTGCAGAATCTGCAAAATTCTGCAGCACATCAGACTGAACTAGTGGACAGGAGGACACTTGCTCTAAAAAAAGGGGGATAGTAGCCAACTTAAAACAAGAAAGAGAAAACAAAACAGTACAGACTGAGTCTAGTCAAATTATCCAGGAAAATCAAAACTTACATGAGAACTAAGAACCATAGTTCAGCTCAAAGACAGGACATGTTTTCATTAAGTAGTCGGTTAATGTGGCCCAGGACACATACATATATGAATGTTATTAATATACCAACTCATTTCTAATCTAGATGTTTATATATGTATGATTTTTGGAAATTCTGAGGAAAACAGCTCTGAGTAAACATAGTAATCTCATGTACAAAAGTCACTGATCAAAGATATCAAGACTTCACAGTAAATCTGATATAATCTGAAGAACTTCAGAGGTAAAACCATGTTTTATCTGGTTTAGGTGATGGAAAATAACCACCATGACCACTTCTGATACGATCACCCAAGATGCATTTATTTGACTTTATTTTATTTTCATTCATTCATTCATCATCTGAACCTGCTTTATCCTAACTGGAGCCTAGGAGGTACTGGAGCCTATCCCAGCTACCTACATATGGGCGAAGACAAGGTGCACCCTGGATGAGGACTGACATAGAGACGAACAACCAATCACTCTGGAATCATACCTATTTAGGTTGACCAATTAACCTATCACTGCATATAATTTTATTTTATTTAATTTTTACATTAATTCCCATGGCTGTAAATGCATAAGAGTTATAGCCCAATGACTATTATTCATGTGCAGTCCCTGGGAATTCAATGAAATTCAATATAACTAATACAGGTCTAAGTTTGTTGGCTAGTACATGAACATGGTTGTTCAAGCCTTTCACATTGTTGAATTTATCATTGTAGTATTTGTTCATATTCATTATGTTCTGGAGCTAAACTAAGCAATGCAAGGCAAGATTTTTCCCACTCACAAACACCTACACTTTAACCTTCATGCTGTGGGTGTTTCTTAGTGCTAAAAAGGAACTGTACTTAATTAAGAAACATCTGCATGTTTGTATAAGAATCCATCCCACACATCGACTGCACTGGCCTTGTAGATGTAAAATAAGCCTGGGCCCAGCTGCTGCCCTGTACCTCCACCTCCCTCTGCATGGCTCTCTCACTCTCCCTTTTTGCTATCACACCTATCATTCTGTGCTGTCTCCTCTGTGAGCATCGGACCCACTCCATTCCTTCCTGCTCCATTAGTTAGGCTGATGGATGGCAGGGGTGGTGAGGAGTGACAGTATATCAACTATCTCGCTGCCTCTCTGATACTGATATGACTGTCTGAGTCCTCTGGCTCAGCAGTGGGAAGGTTGGGTCATGTATGAACATGTCCAGGTCACATGCACATAAATAGCACCTGTTTATGTGTTCAGCTCATACAGATATTAAAGCACAGATTCCATTTACTGTATGTTCACTGAGTCTCCTGTTACATTCCTGGTTTCACTTTTTTTTTTATTATTATTATTATTTCATGTTTTTTTTTTTTTTTTACGATACGTTTCCACCAATAGCCAAGATATTGTAGATTTTAATATTGTTAAACACACCAACATCATAGTTTTATCTTATCAAATTAACATTTTAATCTTCAGGTTCTGCCCTGTTGGTCAGCTGACGTGAGCAGAAATAAATCTACTATATCATTAACATTACAGAGGAGAAAAATACAGTATTATGACAAAGTTTTATTCTTTAAACACCTTGAGACCATTGGAGCATTCCTGTTGAGGATGACAGGAGTGATATGAAAGTACTTTGTTCTGTCATGCAGAAAGAGGCTGAACTGTACTGTCTGACTTCCTGGTTTAGTTTGACCCCACCCACAGCGGCTGAGGCTTATTGGTTGTTATGTTGAAATTCAAGGTGCTGACTCCAATCTCTGAAGTAATTTGTTCTTCTCGATCTCTCCTCATTACCATACAAACTGAGGGACCTTTCTAAAGTTATTACGAGTACAGATGTCTGAAGCTTGCTCAGCTAGACAGGCACGAGGGATAAGGACTGTATTTTCCTGAACTTCAACATTAGTGAAAAAAAAAAAACCCACTGCTGTCACTGCTCTGTGTAAAAATCCTTCACCTACTCATACAGGCTGTAAATGCATCTAATGCCACATAACAATGTCTTAAGTGGGTGGCTCAGCTTCCGTAATTTCCAAGGTTGCTCTTATTTTGCATGTCTACAGTAAAGTGCTCTCTTTGTGACCATTTGAATATGGATGTCATATTGTTTTAAAAAGCACCATAGATGTTGGAGCTTTCGCTACAGTACTCTCTACATGATGAATAGAAAACAGCTGAAAGCTCTAGAATAGGTTATTGTCAGAAGAGGCCAAACATGTCAGGGCTGTTATTCAAATGAGTCTGTCTAAGTGCAGGACTCTGTGTTGGAGAGGCTCACTTACCATGCACTTTACCCAGAGAGAGTGATTTGATGCTGTTGAATTCCACATCAGATGTTAAGTTGAAGTCCTCTCTCGTACTCTGGTCAATCTGAAAGATAATGTATGTTACGTCTAATGGGAAATGCATGTAGAGGTAGAGGACACAAACTGTAACAACAGGGCACATTGTCACTGATCTTTCGTCATTCTAAAGTGTTTAAGTGCAGCTCTGTGAGGAATCCTCAACATATAACTGCATACAAGGAAGCAATTAAGCAGAAAACGCTAGCTAGAGGCTCAACTGAACATGCCGGTAGCTTTGTGGAAAATGTCGCAGTTCACAGTGACTGAGCATAGAAGTACATGAAGCAACTTCTGAAAAGGTAAATGTTTAAGAGAGAAATTCTATATAATAAAACAGGGGATGCGATTTGGGCATTGGTTAAGGATTTTTGCAGCAATTTATTTAGACATGTGGTAAGGATAATCAACAAAAGACTAAAGTTAGTGCCACAGAAAATGGAAAAATAGAAATTAACTTATAAAAATGAAAGAATTTCTAATATCCTATTGTCCTTTAAATACAACACACATCCTCATTTTAGTCAGATTTACACACAACATGAACACATGAAATGTTTTTTACACAGTTTGCAGTATTAAGGAGTAACTACCTACGCTACATGTAAGAGTGTTCCATTTAATCAGCTGCACTGCTCAGAAAAAATAAACTGCTTAGCCAAAGCAAAAGTCACATGTAATATTTTGTTGGACCACCTTAGCTTTGAGTACAGGATGCATTCACTGTGGCATTGTTTGTCACATAATGCTTGGCAACAATAAATGTCACAACATTTATTCTGTCCAGAGATCCATTCATTTCTTGAATTGATGGTGGGAGAATGAGACCACTGCATAAAGCGCATACTAAGTATTCCCAGTGGGGCTCGGAGATGGACGCTGTGGTGGCCAATACACGATGTCTGATGGTCCCTGAACCACTCGTTCCAAATTTGAGTCTGATGAATCCTGGCTTTGTCATCTTGGAAAATGCCAGAGCCATCAGGACAGAAAAACCTGGTTATTTAGGATATTCCGGATATTTTTTAGTGCTTGAACATGGACCTGACCAGCTGAACCAACCCCAGATCAGAACATGGCCCAAACCAGCTTGTATTATAGGCACTAGGCATCATGGGTAAATACTTCATCTGTGTCTCTCTTCTTATCCTGATGCGTCCATCGCTCTGCAACAGGGTTAATCTGGACTCATCAGACCACATGACCTTTTTTTAATTGAAACGCAGTCTGACTAATGTTCTCTACAAATTGATGGATGTTTAAGAAATGAAAAGCTATGCACTAAATCAGTTAGGATTAAAGAAGATTGCTTTGTTAAATCCAGGTGTTTACCCTTTTTTTTTGTCTAGGCTGTGCAGTACTAATCACTATGTTACATCGGAGTAGATTCTTTTCAGTAAAACTCAAAACACGCCATGTCTTTGAAGTAACAAACCTTTCCATAGTAACAATATTTCTCTTGTGAAATCAGAAAAGGGCTATAAGATTACTGTACAGTATGTTTGAATTTATATTTTTTTCAGACTTTTCATGCCATTAGAATATTTGTTAGAAAACTAAAGCAATCAAAAAAGTTACATTACATAGATTTTAACAGGGTAACCTTTTATATTTCATTAGTGACAGTGTGTTATTGCACGTGTTGGCATGTACCTGAACAGAAACTGTATCCGCCAGTCTCCTAATGGACACCGTGTGCAGCTGTCCATCGGCCAAGTTAGTCCCTGGACTCTCCAGCACCTCCGCATCTCTGCTGCTATGTAACTTATACCTCACCTCCAGCTCATCTGTACATAAACAGAACCAGGGTTTTATTTTAAATAACAGCATCAGGGAATAATATACAGTATACCCCTGGCTCTAACACACCCAGAAAGTTGTACTTGGTGATATTAGTTTGGCCACTTGACAGCAGAGGAGACAAGTACATACTCAGGTAGTTTAGTGGAAAAATACTGAATGGCTATGTGCTCTGGCAAAAAAATGATGACAAATAGCATAATGGACAACATGAGGACAGACACAAGCAAAAAGCACCACTCCAATACATAAGTGATTAACTCCAGCAAGTTTGGTGAAAACATATTGAATGGTTTTGCACTTATGTTGCAGAAAGGAAAATGTTTTCCCAGTATGGTTTGAATGTACAATAGAACCTCCTTGTAGTTCACAAGTTGCTAAACATACCATCTTTAAAACACTGAGGATGTTCTCAGTGTTTTTCTGTAATTGAACAAGCCTTAATGATGCTGTGAGCCCTAATAGATTATATGTAGTATTGATATTCCAAACTTTCAATATGAGGGAGAAGTCATCTATCAGAACACTTAGGACTAAACAAAACCAACAATCAACACTGTATATACAGACTGTATCACACACCCAATGAAGAATAAAGCTCATTGTTTATGCACATCTTTATTACAGTATCAGCAGGTTTTACTCAAACAAAAACTCAAGACAGTCAAAGTAGAAGTGTCTTATAATTTCTATGTGTTGCGTCAGCTGATAGTTTACATTATAGCTCTGTTAGCTTAGCTCGGTTAGCTTAGCTCTGTTTTTAGACAGAAAACAGCCACGGTGAAACCACAGATCACCTGTTTCCTGTTTGGTTTGCTTTGTCAGTAACTAAACTAAAGATCTGTTTGGAATCATCCAAACCAGATCAGAACCATCATGGTTTAGTCTGAAATGTGGATCAACCAACAGCAACTAGGCAAAGATAATAACATCACATAATAACTTTATACCATCATAGCCTCATAATCAAACTCACCTGTGTAGAAGAAACGCTGCCGTTTCATCATCAAACTCCATTTTCATTTACAGCTGTGTCCAGTGGAAAAAAACAACACCACTGCTTGTGGGTTTCATCACTTAGTCACTTTCTTTGACTCTGAATGTTGTTTCTTAATGATTCTCATCCACTCTGGCCACTTTGGTACTCTGTGGTGTTGGTTTTCCTCACTATGGGACACCAGCAGTGGCTCACTATCTGTATAGTGGTCACATAAATCCACTGGACTGTGGTTGTGAATATATTCACTGCACACCTCTGCAATCCAACATACTGGCCTCTTGGACAAAACTTTAAATCGCTTCATTTTGAACATTCTTCTCATCATTTTTATCGTACATTTTTAAAATACAGGTAGTCCTCGGGTTTACGACGTACCTGACTTACGTTATTTCAACTCTACGATGCCGGAGTCTCGTCCGCTATTACTGTACAATGCCGAAATTTCGTCTGCACATACATACTGTATACTGTACGTACAGTATCTTATTTTTTACTTTAGTTCCATCCATCCATCATCTGCTGCTTATCCGGGGTCGGGTTGCGGGGGCAGCTGCCTGAGCAGGGAGTCCCAGACTTCCCTCTCCCTGGCCACTTCGTCCAGCTCCTCCGGTGGGATCCTGAGGCGTTCCCAGGCCAGCCGAAAGACATAGTCTCTCCAGCGTGTCCTGGGTCTTCCCCGGGGCCTCCTGCCAGTGGGACGTGCCCGGAACACC
>JAPSES010036882.1:0-12496 GCA_029822895.1 Maxillicosta whitleyi
TCAAGGTCAACCATTTTCCTTTCCGCCCTCTGCATGGACCCAAAGTACAATCATGCAAAGTTTGAAGAAAATCGGAGAAATAGCCTTAGAGAAATCTTCCGGACAAAGTTCAAGGCGGACGTGGCTTCGGAAACAACACATATAGCTATAGCTAATAATGTGAATTCTATACATTTCTGAGTTTTAGAGTGAAAAGAGTGATATTGCATTATGAAAAACTTTACATTTACAGTCTGTCCTTTAAAAAATACATGAATAACTTTGAAAAGGACTGAAATTTGTTAAGAAAAATAAGTGCAATTTTAAAAAATATTCTGTCTCAGTTTATCATTTACAAATATACATGATAACTTAGAGATCATAGTGGATGTACAAATACCTAACTTATTTAGAAATAGGCAGAATATTGGTCCAATTACACCTAAGTCTCTTAAGACAATTGAGGTTGTTCATATTTGTTGAGGTTATTAACTTTTTTTGTGAAAGAATAGCACACAAATGTAAACATTTTCATTTTTTTGACAGTAAAACAAACACTGCAAACTGAGGTAGTTGTCATCATTTATAGGTTATTATGATAGTATTATACTGGTTCTGATCCACATGAGATTGAATTGGTCTGAATGTGAGACCAAAACTAAAATGATTTTAATGTCTTTGATTGATAATATTCTGAGTGTAATAATAAGTTATTATATCAAAAACAGAGAAAACTGAGGAAAAAAATTACTTTTTCAGCAAACATATAAATAACGAAACATAAAACAAATGTGTCCATCCACTGCCAATTAATGAATCAATGTTGTAGAAAATGATGGTGTTTCCATAGTACGGTAACTATGGAGCTACTGAATAATATTCAAATGTGTCATATCTGATGACTATGAAAAGATGAAGAACTGCATTTTACACCAATTATTTGCATGTATTGATAGGATTAGTGGATTAGAAGTTATTAAATTATTACACCAGTGGATTTTTAGGTAATTTTCTTACTATTCCGTACAATGATGATTGAGTTATGGCCTCCGTCCACTTAACATCATGTTTTTCCATATGCTATAATCTCTGCTGTCACTGTGCCCAATGATGCCTGTGCAGAGATTGATAATGTCAACCTGTTTTCACATGTGTCTGAGATGAAACATTTCCCTGTACTCACATAAAATCGGAATTTAAGGCTTTTACACCTAAAGGCAGGATTAGCAATGTCATATTTGAGCCAATTGTGATCTTCTAGTATGCAGGAAACTCAAAGGCATCATTGGTGAAAATTTGTGTTTCAGGAAAGTAGGAAACATTTGTCCAAGGAAATAATTAATACCAAATTAATATTTAATGACTGGAGGATTTGTTTGTGTCTTAAAGGGATCTTTAAAAATTATTGAGATCAGTAGCTAGTGCTAAACAAGACTACAGGGCACATGAGAATCTGAAAAAAAAAACAGTAGGTATGGGTTTGTAGTTACAGCCTCATTTATAATTAGCTGATAATGCCTGTCATATGCCTTTGAGTTTAATGTCTGCCTGCTTTTTAGTGCTTTTCTTTTTAAGAAAACAGACAAAGCCTTGTTATTTGCAGGATTCAAATACTTCCTCCCACGTATCTACCCAACAACTGTACCACTTTACCACCAGCTGTTATGATATGATCTTATGCTATTTCTATAGATGAATAGAAAGGTCATGCATTGGGATCATCGTCTGTTAAACTACAGTGTTTGTGTAAAACACAGGGGTAAGACCAACGAAATGGAGCTGAAATAGACAGAAAATACCTGAAGTTTATTGCCTGTGACATTTGTATCTCATTCAATTGATCCTTTATGTGTGTCCATCGCTTTAAGGACAATAAATGAAAATAATATTGATGGGCTACAGGAGTGAATCTTTAATCCTCCCATGAGATCACAGTGTCATGTCTCTGGTTCTAAAGGTTAATGGATCTGCATACACACTCACTTTACCAGCACCTCATAAATAGATATCCATGTGGAAATTAACAAGATAGAACTTAATTAATGTTGTCATGACCTACTTTATACAGGGTGGGTATTATATCATAGTGATTTAAACAGATTTTTTTTTTTTCCCAAAATGAGCATGTTTATGCAGCTCTTCTTTTCAAGTATTTTTAAGTACCCCCTATAGAGACTCAAAGTCCCACCCCTCCCGTTGTGCACCATGGGATGTAACTTCAGAAAAAAATGAACAGTCTGTGGTGAGATGAAGAATTTATTGATCCCCTTGGAATTGTGTCACTATTTTTGTACGTGTGATCTTTATCATTTTAAAACGTAATTTTATGAGTCAAGAAGGACACATTTTGGTGGCAAACTCAAGGAACTGCATGTTACACATAGTGACGACCGCCTTTTACCTCAGTCTTTAAAAACAAGATGAAAGTATTAAAACAACAACAACAACTCCACACAGATCACAAACAGAGCAGTTACAATCACGTCACCACCATGACTTTCACATTCATAGTCTTTCTATTTACATATTTTCACAGATAGTCTAACTTCAACAATTTTACCACAAGCTGTGACCTTCTTGACTTGTAAATTTTTTCTTTAAACTAATAAACATCAGATATGTAAATTATGGCATTATTCAAATAGGATCAAAACGTAGCTTGTGTCTATTCTTTGGCTATAATTACTCCCTGGGTATTGGGAGGCATGGGGTATTGTTTCTTTGTTTGTTTACAGTCTAGCAGCAAAACTATTGGTTGAATTCATAACAAACTGAGTTTATAGATTACCAGTGTCCTTGAATATATCTGATTACATTTTGGGAAAAGTATATATAGTATATACTATAAGTATATAAGTATATATATATAGAGAGAGAGAGAGAGACAGAGAGAGACAGAGAGAGAGAGGGGGGGGGGGAGACAATTGAGATGCTGACATCAACACATGCATAGGCATAATGATATCAGCTGGACTGATGCTAAAATAGGCTTCAATATGTGTGATGGCCCCATGGAGGGACTCTGTATAGCCCCCCACCCCCCTCCACCACCACCACCACTGAGTAAGTATTTATTGATAATCTAACTTCTTATTTATATATGCAAAATGAGTTGGCAAATAGTATTTTTTAAGGAAAACAGCAAAAATATAATGATCATATTTGAATTTCCCAACTTTAGACAAACACATCTTGTCACACAGTACTGTGCAAACGTCTGGACCACCTTTAGCTTTGTTATGTTTACAAAGTTGAAACATACATATTTATTTCTCATTTTCTTTTCTCTAGATTCAACAAGAAAAAAATATGGGGAATATGTGCACAGCATTAAAAGACATACAAACATTGAGCTTTAGTGTTTATTTAATGTTTAATGTATTTAGTGTGACCTCTGACCCCATGATAAGGACCAGCGTAAACAGTGACATGTAAAACCTGGAATAAAACATCAGAAAATGAATACAATGAATCTCATATTATTGTAAATAAAGGGTCAAAGATGTATTGAGCGCAAAAGAGGATCACACTAAATACTACCACTTTGGTTTATGGAAGGTGTTTTCTCCCATAAATCTGATTTTGTTTGTTTGTTTATTTTATGTTGTACATATTTCCCATATATCCAGATTGATTTTTAACAACAACTGAGGGAAGCATATGCATATGTGATCCACCAGGACTAGAACCTTTGCACAATACTGTATAGAAATCATATAAAACTAACAGTTTTTGTTTTTAATGTTTCTTCATAAAAGGATTAAAAAGGTTGAATTACCCAGAGAGATACCGATGAGGTAAAGCTTTTCTCCTGTGTTTCAGTCTCGGCAGGTCTAATTCAGACTCCAGCAACAACAGTCGTCTCTCAGACTCTTGGACTCTTGGCTCTTCTTTTACCACAACACGTGCTAACCTGGTGGGATGTGCTACAATTATCTCAGCTTTGGCTGCTCTTCGGTTTAGATCTATCTCTGTGCTGTTTTCAGTGGTCTGTGCAGAAGTTGCCTCCAGCTCAGATAAAGTGACCTCTGTTCCAATAGACCGCTGTGGTGTCGAGTCCTCCCTGTGAGAGTGTCTTTGTGTTGTTTTCTGTAGAAACTGAGACTGCACAGGTGTCCTACTTCTCTCCCAATGATCATTCTCCGCTTGTACGCTCTGTACTTTCGTCAAACTTTTGGCATCCTCTTTTCTAGTTTCATCACCGGTGACATGGCCAAGATCAGTACCTGGTGAAAAGCTTTTTTCATCAAGGCTATTGGGCTGCGGTGTGGTCTTTCCAGGTAAAGAAATGTCAGTATAGTTCTCCGTCTCATTTTTTTTGTCAACAGTGCGTTCTGTTTTAAAATGATCTGTTTCATTACCGGGTTTTGCTTTGTACATCTCCTCTGCTGTAGAACCATCCGTCTCCCCTGCTCCAATTATTGTTTCAGCGTTCACTACTGACATATTACAGCCAGTTGTGTTACAGCTGGTTTTATTAGTCATCCCTGTAGGTGAGCTCACTGTAGGTGGTACAGAATCAGTCACAACTATAACTATTGGTCGATTTGTCAAGGTTTTTGCAGGTAATTCAAGCTTCGTTTGTTGTTCTGTTCCGGTAATGGCATTTACTGTTGAAGTTCTTCCAGGTGAAGAATAATATGCTTTCAAAGGGGTTGTCAAAGCTGTTTTGACATTTTTCATTGATGTAGGTGTGTCATGTGGCCTTCCAGCTCTGTTGGTATCCTTTAACATAGCTGCCTGCTCGTCTTGGTCAGGGTTATTGATAGGATGTCTTATCATACCAGGCACAGCATGCTGGCTTTGTTCAATAGCCTGTATAGACATTTCATGCTCAGGCTGCTTTACATGCTGTGGGCCCATTTCCCTTGTGTTTTTCCTTTTCACAGCAGGGGTGTGCTTGCCAGTAGTAGGAGTTGAAGAAGGCTCTCTCAGTGACAAAGGCTCAATATGACTATTGGATTGTAAAATATGCTCAGCATGTGCAGCCTGAGATGACTTTTCAATGACAGCTTGCACAATCTCAATGGTAGATAACGCTGATTCATGAAGTTCTGTAGTAAGACCTGTTTTGTGAAAAACCGGTGCCATAGACATATAATCATTACTTTCAGTTTTGCTTGTCCGAAATCCAAAATTAACCTCATTCATCTGGTCACCAATTTGCTGTAAAGGATTATTGTTCACATCGGAGTCATTTGCAAATTGAGTGTCTGCGACTGGGTGAAGGTTATTACCCACAGTTCTTTGAGGTATAACAGGATCACGTTGCTTTACAGTTGTTTCCACTACGTCATGTGCTAAATCAGAAATTTCACCGTGTGCCACATCATTAGCTTGTATCTGGGCTTTTTCAGGCAGACTGTCTGACTCAACAAATGCCGTGATGCCAGCTTGACTGTTTTTGTCAAGCACAGGTACCGCAAAAGTATTTATTACAGGCACAAGCTGCTCATATCCTGCTGGCGCAGTGTTATGGGTGGTATGAATTGCCAATACAATTGACTTTATGCCATTATAACCACGTGACTGGGACAGATGATGATTATTTAGAATGTTTGTTGTGTCTGTGTGGTTTGCTTTATTCTTACTATCTACCCTGAAAAAGCCCATGTGGTTGCTTTCATTAGTGTTTTTTGTCACTTTTCCTGTGTGGATTAAAGACAAAGCGGTGAATTTGCCGGTCGTATTTGCATGGTGGTTATTCCTGCCAGCTACCTGTTCTGCTAAATGAGAACTGGTCTTTTCATCTCTTTTCGCAGCCCTTTGCTTTGTGATTCTATTTGAACGTGTCACAGTGATGAACGCTGTGGTTTGCTCGCTGCTGTTGTCCTCAGTTTGGTTTACCTCATCAAAAGTCCTAAAGTAAGTCTCAGCGTGGCCACTTCCACTATTTGCATATTCAGCATAGGTGCTTGTCCTCAGTATTTCTTTTTCTGAGGCTGATCTTGTTAGTCCTGTCAAACTATCAGTGCCAGGTAAACTGTCACCCCTGAACAGTATGAGATTTAGCGGCGGTGGCATGCTGCTGAGAGGAAATTGATTGTTTTTTGCTTCAGGGCTCATTGATGCTATTAGGGTCTGTGCAGATCTCCACTCGTTATCATCAACAGCAGCATGCAAAGCATCTGAATGGGCCATCTTCTCTGACAGTTTAAATGAGCATGGCTGGCCTGAAGTCATGTCAAAAGAGGAGGAGAGGGACTGACTTATATCGGGGGTAGACCGCCCTCGTTGAGTCTGCAGTTGCCCTGTGGAAACACTGGCCTTGGATGACAAGGCTGCGGCTGTGGGTGGCCTCCTAGATGACTCATTATACATCCGCTGGTGCGGAGCGGGATTCAGGGTAGCGGATATATTTACTTTTTCAAAAATACGAGAGGTTAAAGAGTCCTTGACACCGGATTCAAGTTTATGTAGTTTTATATCCGGCTCTACTTGCTTCTTTTTTGCTGCATTCTGTAGAAGGGATGTTGCCTCAGAAAAAGATTTATTATCGTGATCATTATGAATACTTAACACACTCAGAGTAGAACTATTTGATGTAAACTGAGACTGAAGACTTGATGAACCGTCTGTGATTACCAGTTGTGGTGTGGTGGTAATCAATGACACCACATCACTGATATTCTCTGAGTGGGAGGCTGATTTAATTGGACTAGGTTGTGGGGTAATCGTGTGCTTCATTGTATGATGTTTCATGTTAAATGTAAATGGTTTGTGAAAAGGTTTTGGGAGCATTTTGGGGATGTCAGTGGCAGAAAATGTTCCTTCGTTCAAAGTTCTTCCAGTGGGTGAAGTAGTAACTTTATGCTGTGTAAGCACAGGCTTTCGAGCCGACAGATGAGGATTAAGTTGTGTGTGTGACTGTTTCTGAACAGTTGTCATTTTTGATAGTTTCTGGCTCTGAGACCTCAGAGTTGAATACACTGGTCTGTGATTGCTTGTCACTTTGTAGGAGAATGGTTTATTTTCCATTTCCACTATTTGTGTAATATTTTCAGCCAGATGAATGCCCTTGTGTTTAGTCACTCCCAAGTTTTTAGTCAAGTTCTGGCAGGAAGATGGGTTTGTAACAGTGTGCCCTTTGTCTCTGTTCACTTCTCTAGAATTAGTAGTAGGTCCAAGGGGAACATTTGTCATGTCTTCTCCTCCAATTCCCCTTTCGCTTTTAATGTCTTCCTTGCTCATTGTTTCCTCTCCTGTGTCCTCTGCTCCTTGCTTTGTCACAGGCTTTTTCAGTTTACAGTCATAATCATTAATATCATCCGAGCTCAAACTCTTGGTATTTGTTGTCTTTACACCATCTATTTTTCCTCCTTTTTCATCCGTTATTTCCACTTGTCTCGCAGCTGGATCGGCCTCTTCTGACATTTCTACACTTTTTTCTTGATGTGTCTTGGTTGTGTTTTCTTCGATTTTATCGTGCTCTGTATTGTCTTTTGCTTCCTCCTCAGTGTTAATTAGTATTTCTGTCTTATCTGATCTAAATAACTTTTCCTTGGTACTCTCAAATTTTTCATCTTCTCTGGCTTCTCCCTCTCCAAACAATATTTGTTTTTCTTTGCTTTCTTTAATTTCTTCACCCTGCTTGCCCTCTGTCTCTATAATCTCTTTGTCGTCATCTTTCACAACTACAGTCAACAGCTGCTCCTTTTTACCTCCTACGTTCAAACTGTGCTTTATAAGTGTGTCTCTGATGAAATCCTCGTTCTTTATAGCAGACTGGTGTGCAGGTATTGTGTGGGTATCACTGCCTACATCAAAAATGCTCTCCTTAGTCATGTTTGATTGACTTCCTAAAAATCTGCTGATTGTCAGTCTGTAGAAGAATGGCTTTCTTGATAATGTGGAGAGAACTGACATTGACTCATCAACATCAAAGTCCTGTCTTGATTTTGTGAGAAACAACTTCACAGGCTCATCAACATTTGTTGTGAAAGGTGGAGTGTGGCGTCCTTGTACACCCACAACCGAGGAATCAACAAAAGTCTGTTTAGCCGTTCTGTTTACTGTGCTAAACGTATGAGAGTCTGGTTTACCTGTCGGATCCGTCATTGCAGTTACTGACGCAAACCGAGTACCAGATTTCATTGGTGCTTTCAAACTCAGCATGGGTGCTTTTGTTTGAGAGCTTGGTTTTCCAGGTGTTTGACCATCCGCTGCAGAGATGAAAGAATCTTGTGTTCCAGTGTTTGAGTAAAAGTCTAGATTTTTGGCTGTTGAAGTGACCTCTCTTCTAAGGCTGTGAAGTGTTGTTGAGCTACGAGTTTCATTCAGACCTGTCCTTGCAGCTGGATGTCTGTGATCACTGACTTCTGGAGAGACACTTTTCTGATTGTGAATGGGAGCTGTAGTGAGGATGGAAACATTATTTTCTAACCCACTGTTGGTGTTCAAAGATTGATTTTGGGCAATCATATTTTTTAAGTTCATTAAGAGACTGGGGGAATCATTTTTGTTCTTATTAAGATATATCGGTTTTGATACTAGAACCTCAGTGATCCCTTTCATGTCCTGTTCTCTTTGTTTTGCTGGTTTTCTTAGAGTAATAAGTAACTTTGATGAGTGATAAAACGTTGTGGTTGTTAAGACAGGTCTCTCAGTAACAAAATTTTTACTAGGATACATGTGCTTTGATTGTTGCTCTGTGCCGTCTTGCATTCCAGATGAAACCTCAGTAAATGCAGCTGTTCCTGTGTCTGAGGGGAAAAAATGAATTTGCGAATCATTCAAAGCATTTTGAATACGATTCAGAGTTTTTTGGGAGTTTGAAGTAAACAATGTTGAATTGTAAAACGGTCTTTCCCTCACACCCACACTGGAATGTGTGACTGTGTTTTGGGGTCTAGTCTGTTTTACTTCAATTTGTTGTTGACGTGGACTCTGTAATGAGGTTGTGAATTGACTGAAACCTGAAATAAGCCCCTCTGTACTCTTAGTGTCTGAGGAGCCACCCTGTGTCAGTGTGGGTAGGGCTACAGATTCCTCAGTGGATGTCTCTGTTCGATCTCTCAGGCAGGTCAAACACAGGTTTGTCACTCTCACTGAGTCATCTCCTGTACCGCTGTGGAGGGTAACCTGCAAATTGTCACTTCCACTCAGGTTTGAAAACCCCTTTTCATTCCTATTTGGAGAACGTTTGTCATCATTGTTATTAAGCGGCACATCCAGGTTATCAATTACACCAGGATGAGATGGAGATAGCGTTGGAACGCCTAGTCCTCCATCAGCAGATGTGAAAGCAACAGATTCAGTGTTTCTCTGTTTCCTGTTATCATCCTGAGTGTCAAACCACAGAGAGGCTTTCATTGCTTCTGCAGACAACTGGATCTGTGGCTCTGAGGTGACATTCATCACCGACTCAAAAGCAGTTTGCGGAGCAGTGAGAACAATCTCCTCATAATTAGACTTAAGTGGAATTTCTGATTCAGTGGGACTCCTCTTCTGTGATGGGTTGTCTCTTGTTGATGTGAGAGAGCTCCGTCCATTTCCAGAAATGAAAACCTCTCTGCTCGCCGGTGCAGTTATAAGTGATGTGTTTGTGGGTTGTGTCCTTCCATAAGGTGACATTGGTCTGCTGTCATACAGGACGGTCCCTTGAAACTTGACAGGTTCTGTAACTGCAGCGTCTCGATATGTTTTCTCTCTAGATATTGTGTCTTCATTATGAACAATCGTGCGTTCCGTTTCTAAAAGGTGTTGTTTCGTGGCAGGTGTGTCTGTTGTTTGTCCTGTGTGGTAACCTTGAAAATCTTCAATGACAGCCTGTTCTACAAAGAAACAAAACACATCATGTCACTCATATTTCTTCTCTTAACGCTGTTCTTCATGTAGAACTAAATTAAATTGATTTTCATCAGTATTCAAATCAGTATTGTGTTTGTATATTTTTGTAGTTCATTAAAAATAAGTGCTTAAACGAAGCATCACAGGGAAAATTAATGAGTTGATGGCAAAGAATTGAAAATGTTTTTTTTTTCCATGTTGTAAAACTCTCATATGTTATAGGAGAGATACTAGTTAGGATATGTGTCTAAAACCATTTTGACTGAAAAGAGCTGTTTCTCAGCTATAAATTCCGCTCATTACATTACATTACATTTGGCTGACACATGGTGAGTGAGGACATTTTTGAAGGTGATAAATTAGGAGGAGTGGTAATTTTAGCAGGATTTTAAGCACTGTAGGAGTAATAACGCTGTATTTTACTGTCATTCATGCCATATGGTATAGTACATGTTTTGTTGAAGCACTGCCTTTAACACTTGTGAAAGACACATGCATGCTCTTTTGTTTATGCAACAATATGAATTGATTGATGATGGATTTTACCCACATAAATATATACATATACAGATATCAGATTGTTACCTTCATGTAGCTTTGTTCACTTTGTTCCACCTCACATGTTTTGTTTACAACAGGTTTGGAGAACATGCTGACTTATTATATACTGTACATGTAGGTTAAATACATTATAGACTATGACTGAGTGGACTGACGTATGAAAAACAAAGAAAAACAGTTTGATTTTTCAGCAGTGATACAGGTCAGTGCACAGGGCATGACTACTCCATACTTCAACACAGTGACCTCAAACATTCATTCATGTTCTGTTAGAATTATGTAGAGTTTCATCTGTCATGGACTGGCCTGTCCTGTCACCTGACCTAAATCCTGAATGAACCGCTGTGGGATGGAGCAGATCACAAGGTCAGACAAAAATATCCAACTACAGTATTAAACGCCTTCAGGCATATATCAGTGCTTTTGTACTAATGTCTGTGTAACTGTGTATTGACTTTCAAAAATAATCTTCCATAACCCTTAAATCACCCAGTTTGTTTCTTATAAATAAACAAACACGTCAAATGATAAGAGATTGAAGGCTACTGTCCAAATGATAAAATTATCTGTCAACTTGAATTGAAAATTAAAATGCACTGATGCCCATAAAGTTGCAAAAATTTAGTTTTTTGACACATTCCTCTCTTTTTATTTCTTTCTAAACATGCATTCATTCATTTAGTAATGTATTTGTCCATTTAACAGAACACAATACATACATACAGTTCGGATTTCTAGATTAAACATGGGTTAAAGGCGTAGGCTGAAGCAACAGCTTATCTATGCCTACTCTACTCACAAAAAGGAAGTAGCAGAAACAAAACAAGATAAGATAATAATAATGAGAATAACTGATTGGGAAAAGTGAAGTAGTAATTATCAAAATAATAATCTGCACAAGTTATAATACAACAATAATTACAGATCAGCAATGGGAATGGAAGTGACACATTCCAACATTGTAAACAACCACAAGCACAAACCAAAAGTAAGAAAGAGCAGAAGATGGAATGGCCCTGTAATTACCAATAAGCCCCGCCCACCCTGTACTCTGACCACACCATTGGTTTATAAAGTGCTTTTAAACAGTGGGTGCTTTGGCATTGCTTGTACTGGTGCAACATCAACCAGGTGCAACATTTACATACTGAGCTCCATTTACACTTTATCAAGAATAACTCATGTGGTCTTTTTATGTGATCATTTCATAAGAAAATGTAAAAAAAAAATATTTTATTCCAACTTTAGGGGTTTATAATAAATACACAAATGAGAAAATCTCCAAAAAAAGCAGCATAAAAATTAGATACATGAAGTTTGTTAATTCTGCATGTTAAAAAATGCAAAATTCTGTAAAAACTTCAAATAAAAAATAACTATATTTTACTTTACAGCAGATTTGTTTACATTGTTTAAATTGTACACGTTCAATCAAATTAGAACAGTTACAGCATTATATAGAAGTATCGTATGGCCTACATAGACATAAAGCCTATGGTATTTTCATTTCATAACAGAAATGACTTCTCAAATTTTGAGCTATGTGTCTGATGTGAACATTTCCAAACCAATCCGACTTTTTCTATAAAGTACTTTTAAACAGCCACAGTGCTGTACAGAAGAATAAATAAAAACAAAACAAAAGCATAAAGTCAGGCCTGTCAGAATTAATGCATTAACGCAGATTAATCTGTCATCATGATTAATCTGATTAAAAACACAATTAACCCATTTGCAATGCAGAATGACTCTGAACATCTCTGGTAACGCATTCCAGGCGTTAGCAGAGTTATCATTATGCACGTGTAAATGTGCAGTTGATCTGGTAGTGACAGGCAGCAGAACCAACCCATAAAGTCTGTTGGCTCATGGAAAATGAAATACAATTAATAAAGATTAAAAATGAATTATATCTAATTGTGATTAATCTGAATAAAAATTGTATTTGTGTGACAGCAATAAACAAAATACAAGAATGGATTAAAAGTAGGGCTGGGAATATTAACGCGTTAATTGCAATTAGATTAATGTAAATTGTGATTGTGAATATTTTTTCGAGCAGAAGCTTTCTTGTGTTCATTTATTTACATTTTCTCAAAGTAGTCAGTCATTCATTCTTAATACTTGTTTTCCTTTCTCTACACTCTTTTTGAAAATAAAAAAGCCC
>JAPSES010036893.1:0-12496 GCA_029822895.1 Maxillicosta whitleyi
TTTATATCTTGCATCCTGCTGTTGTGCCCTTTTTACTATGTCTGTGAAGCACTTTGTAAACTCAGTTTTTAAAAGTGGTATATAAATAAAGCTATTATTATTATTATTATTATTATACAGTAAATAAACACACATTATGGTTCTGCTCAATTTGATCATGAAGTGAAGGTCGTCTGTAGGCGGCGCCCGATGTAAAGCAAAGGAACCAATCTGACTTGCAGGACCTCAGGGCCAGTGAGGTGAAACTTTCTTTTCAAAACATTTCTAAAGTTTACTGAATATGTACAACACAACCAGCAGAAAATATATTTTTGCCACTGTAAAAATTTCTCATTTTTTACTATAAAACTAACAAAAAGTGTACAACTATAATGAAAAACTCATAACCTCACCAGGAAAGTCAGATTGGAATCTTATGCTTTAGAAAAAGCATCTATTTTTACATTTACTACTTCTTTTTTGTCTCTTTTTAAGTAAAAACGGGACAAAACCAGGTAAAGAAAGATCATTTCTGAGAATGATTTATGCCAATGAAGATAAATCTGATGAAAACATTTGGATAAATGCTATAAATAGATGATTTTATCTGGATTCTGTACAGGTAAGATAAAATGGTTAAGTATAAAAATCTGCACAGTAAACGGTTCATGTGTTTTAGAGGCAGAATAATGAGGCTTTTCTCTACCATCATCAGGCTGAGGTGCAGCCTCAAAGGAATTTTGGGCAGCACATAAACCAAATGAACGTAAAGTCAAAGTGAAGAGGACCGCAATAGATCACAGTGGCCTTTTGCAAAACATCCAAAGGTCTGCTTGCTTTTTAATATATTTTTATGCACATGACAATATGTTTCCTGAAAAAGTTAACAATCAGACTCTTCAATCATACACCTAAGTTTACCACAGATTTAGACAAAATCCTGGAACCCAAACACTACTGAAACCGTCTGAAAACCAAGAGAAAACCTTGAAAACGTCAAATTTCTGTGCCAAACATACAAAAACATATTGACGTACAAATAGAAGCTTCATTTATTACAGTTATATCAAATGTAGTCACTTTCAAGGCCTGGTATTTGAAACATTAATGCAAGATGTTTTGAGGATTCACCAACATTCAGGGCGGACAGTAAAACTAAAACCTTACAGTGATTATTTTCTGTTGGTGCAAAAACAAACGTTCACCTTCTGCAGCTTTTGTCAGAAGTCAGTCTGAGAAACAATCAACACCACTTTCAAACACTTTCCAAATAAACCAGACTCCACGGTGCGCCCCTGTAACGTCCAAACCAAAACCCGTTTGGTCTCCCCCAGCGCAGATAGCCCGTCCTTACCTTGCTGCTGGAGGCTGCCATGGTGCTGCAGTCTCCCCTCAGACCAGACCACGTCCTGGAAACACACTTTTCAGGACACAGAAGAGGATGAACCTGACCTGATTTGGCTTTCCCTGAGCAGTTCTCACTGCATTATCCCTGCAACGGTTCCCTGTCCTGTCCTGTCCAGGATCCCTCAGGTTCCCAGGCTCTGATGGGATCCTGATGGTGTTTTTTTCTTGTTCTTTTCATCCTCTACCTCTGCTTCTCAGCCCGGTGAGAAATACCTGAGTCAGAGTCCAGCACTAGCGGAGAGGACGGAGAGAGAGAGAGAGAGATCTGAGCAGGAGGATTCATGTCAGCACACGGACAGGATGATTTTTACATCATTTGCCAAGATAATAGTATGATTAATTAAGTCATTAATCCAAAACAACAATAACCAGACAGTAAATCTATCAAAACCCCTCATCTATTGTCATACTGTCTGACCTGAGGTGCGCCCCACGGGTCTCAATGAGAAATTTTTGAGAATTAGTTTAGCTAATAAATCTGATTCTGATCACTTTAATATGAGTGTTTACCAGATCTTTCTATAAATATATTATTTTATGTTCTTTATCCAGAATTTCTTTTGGATTTTTATTTCGACAACATTCTTTCACATTGTGTTCTGCTCAATTTCTGTGAAACAATATGCTCAAAATGTCCCATTTCTTTAGAATAACCGACATTATTGTCATTTAAAAACATCTGAAAATGACCGAGAAATTATAGTGGCACATATTTTAAGTGCAAGACCCTATCCATGTTGGGTGATCTTTCTTTTTATGCAATATTGTTGCATCAATTCTAGGTAGTGATCATTAGGATTGCTTATTTTTCATCTTATTGTATGTAATGTGTAACTAAACTAAACTAAACTCCCATTCTACTTGGTTCCAGTTTGTGGATCTGATACTTTATCCAAGTTTTAACAGCTTTGAACTTTTATCTATGTATTCTTTATTTATTGGTCAAATGGTGCCAAAATGCTAAGGAGATAATTAAAAAAAAATAATTTATGAAACATTTAAGAACTGCCATGTTAAAAATACACAAAAACAATGTAATGAGAACTTGCCTGAAAATGTTCCCCAAATGTTACTTCGCAATTTTCAGATGTGTGACATTTCATACAATTTCATGAACACATTCATCAGATCCAGTTCAGGAGTTTTAGCAGCAAATATTGAATTTCTAATGCTCACCACAATTTTTAGTGTCCAATAAACTTTACTTTGTACAACTAACCCACACTATGCTAAAAAAAAAAAAAAAAGGTTAATTTACAAAACCCTTTTCCCCCTACACTTGCTTTATTTTCTTCATCTCATTTTGCCAAATTTATTTAGAAAACAAATATTTTACATTCTACCATGTGAATATCTTTATTAGGATTTTGCTACTTTAACTGTAACAGATCAGAACTTAATGATCTACAATAGTGTCCGATCCTGAACCCGTAAAAACCTCATGAATCTGATCCAGTGGAAACACTGAGCTGCTTGGATTTGACCTTCAGAAGTGACACGAAGCAGAAACGACTGTGAAAAACTGGTGGAGAACGTGACAAAATCCATTAAGATGTAAATGAAAATCTGAGTTACCACATTGAATGTTGATTCGTCAACTTTTCATAAATTCTAATATTTATAATGTGATTGTTAAAAATGACTGAATTTCTTCTTTTGCTGTATTTCCTGAAAACACTGCATTTTTCTTATCTTTATTTTAATAAATTGTTATTTTCTGTAAATCAGTGCTCTCAATGACAATATTTTCATTTGGAATTTACGAGGAAAGTTTCGAAAATAAAAATATTCATTTTATTGACATCTTTATAAAACCCAAAACAATGTTTGATTAAATTTACAGAAAAACAGATTAGACCATAAACATACAAACAGTAAACTGATCTCTTGTATTTCATGCAAATCTTTGTTTTTCTTACATTTTCATACATTTCATCAGGTGTGGCTTCAAATTTAGTTACTGCAAGTTTGCTCATTTTATTTCAGATATTTTCAGATTATCTATGTCCATATTTCAAACTAAAATGAACTGATGACCACACAAGTCCTGTGGCAGCAATTTAAACTACTGACTGGAATAGAGTGACCTTTGACCCTGTGGTAGAAGAGTGCCAGCTATGACACTCCTGCCCAACATTCCATGTAGTCTTTGGCCAACAAGACAGACGTGGGTGGAATATTCAAGATAGTCAAACACGTTTAAATGAAGAGCAACAGTGTAAAAATGTCACATTTTGTGAGTTTTAATTAAATCCTTTGTGAATCTTTCAAATAGATTTAAGATAAACATTTTATCTTTTGTGGAAAATTAAATGATCAAAAATTCTGTATAACTCTCCGGTTTGTGACGTTAATGTTTCACCCTGTAACGACCACAATGACCTTTGACCTTCTACGATCTGACACCCTGTCATTCAGCACCGTCACTTCTCTTTCTCCCTGTCATCTTTCTTCTTCTTTTTCTTCTTCTTGTGCTCGTGGTGGCGATAGTCATCAGGAGAACGTGAATCCCTGTGAAGATCCAAAAAGAGTTGATTATCTTTTATGAACGAGAGTCTAAAAAAACCCCCACCAGGTCATTTGACAAATAGATCAGCTGAAGACCGTTTTCAAGTTTAAGGTGAACGTCACAGTCATTAATCACCTTTCTCTCTTCTTTTTCTTCTTCTTCTTTCCCTCTCTGTCTTGGCTTCGTTCACGGCTCCGATGGCGTCTGCTGTGGGAGTGATGGGACTCAGAGGACGCAGAACGCTTCTCATCCAAGTGATGCCTGAAATAATGTTTTGGCGCCGTAAATAACCAGTCGTCCTACTGTATTTTAACACACTTCACTTCCTCCTTATAGCTGCTGGTTATTTTGTCTCATTTTTCTAAAGTGTTTTTGTTTGTTTTTTTTATACCTATGAGAGGGTTCAGATGTTGTCTCCTGCTCTTCGTCTTCTCTCCACTGTCTTGCGAGCTCCTCAGAATGGACGCTTATCACCTCTCGGATCACCTGCAGAGTGGCAACAATTATCCATTACATTACAGAACCAACATTAATCTTAACAGGCTGTTGTAATGGACTGATGCTTTGGGCTCGGTTCTGAAGATGGAGCTACATTGTACACAATGAGTTTCCATTTATAGCTGGGTGTGAGATTTCACCTCTACAACAGACTTATATACTGGATCATTAAGTGGTATTTTACTTCCAAGTAAATTTCCAAAAGCAGTTTTCATACTTTTGTATTTGACACAGGTCTGCTTCACATATATACAGGTATTTTTTTCCTTCAAGTTTACACTTTTGGTTTTGGATTTAGGTCACTAAAGATAATTTTCTTAAAAAAAAACAACAAAAAAACAAGAAGGGATAAGATTTTGATAAACCACACTTACAGTGTAGACATGAATTTCAGTCAATGATATCATCCAACTGTCCACCATTATAAAGTTATATCTCCTTTATATATGATGGAACTTTATGCAATGGTTGGATATGGTCAGAACTTTACTGGTGTCAACTTTTCATAACAACACACAAAAAAAAAACATTATTAAATGATGACAAAAAGCTGACACTGTGCATGTACGTGCTTGTGCTCTACCCTCTTCACATTTCAGCAAAAGTAAAGTCAATTCTGAAGATCTAAGACAAATGGTGAAAAACACACTCAAATAAACTATTAAGCACTATTTTTAAATTACAGAAAACTTCTAGGTTATAGAACTATGAGAACATCCTCCTGTGGTGCTGTTTGTACCTCAGTGTATGACTTTTTGGTGATGTGCACATTCTTGGCTCGGTAGGACTGACGCCTCCTCTTGTAGTCCCTCATCTCTGCGATCAGCTCCAGGTGAGTCTTGGGCTCATTTTGTTCTTCACCTATAAATAAATAAATACATATTTATTTCACTGGAGCATGGTGCTGAGAGAGAAATCAAACATCATCAATCTTCAGTTCACTGACACACAACTTGTCAGAAGAATGCAGGCCTATTCTTACCCTTCTGGAGTTTCTTCACCAAATCTATGTAGAGATCCTCATTGCTGGAGGACTGAGCCTGATTCCTTTGATGGGCAAGGACATCAACCACATGATCGTACAGAGCCAGCCGGTCAGCCACAGTAAGGTCACACACGGCTCGCTTGTGGTTCTGAGGCACATCCACTGGCTGTCCAGAGTACTGACCTGAAGGAAGAGGAAAGATGCTTTACATATAAGAAACGACTGACAGGAGTTTCATTAGCTTCACACATAATTATTCGTATTATTATTATACGTATTATTTAATTATTAAAAAAAATTTCACATAATTAAGCACAACAACATATTCAAACAGTTCAACAGCTAAACTCCATAAACTGTCAAAATAAGTCACTATGCAACACAAGTCTTAATTGTTGTGTTGACCCTTACAAGTGACAACCCCACAAAGTGTCTAAAGCTATGGCTTTGATAGCGGAAAATCAAACCCCTAATCTATTTATAAGCGTATGATTATATTCATGACTTTCTGGTAGTAGAAAAAGACAATTTTAAAATCCAAGGGAAACAGGGTCTGCATATTGCCCCATTTGGAATTAAAAGTCTGATTAATAGCGTAAATGGAGCCTGAACCAATGCTACCAAATAATATATAACCACCTGACACACACGTCAACCTATTTAAAAATGCCCTAACAAATATAGTTTGAATAAATACACCAACCATATTTTGGGTATAAATTAATGTATTAATGAAAATAAGTCACCACAGTAATGAGATCTGATACACCTCAATATGGAGATGCACCAGACTGAAATTGGTCTGAAATCCAAATTAAGCTTTTTTTTTTTTAAACAGTTTCTAGCAAGCTAAACAAATGTGCAGTTAAGTTTCCCTTCAGTCATTTAGCTACAGCTCTGATATGAACCAGTACTCATATCCTGGCCACAGGTTTCAGTGCTCAATGACACTATAACGGGAAATAACTATGGATTTGACTAAAAGGGGAAATATAATTATAAGCCAAACATTCAATGCAAGTCTGTAACTGGTTTATAAGACCTCATAAAAAAAGGACTTTCCCCGACACGTAAAGGGAAAATTGTGATCCCAGCAAAGCGGTTTCAAAGGATATGGCATTAAAGGATACTGCACGTAATCAGGCAAGCCTGAACCAGAGCAGCAGAACTTTTTAGAGCCCAGCGCTTCTCTAATACTCACCACTGTCACTGAAAACAAAACATACGACAACAGGTTACACAGTGCAGCAGAAATTACATCTGATCAAATCACAGCACCAAATGGAGGAATGTGTAGAGTCACTGTGTTCTGGTTTATTAGGAAAATATTTGGACGTGATGAAGCAGACAGGTGTTAGATAAGGCCACATCACTGACTGATGGGTTTATGGGCTCATGCCGAAATAATGTTAATGACATCTAGTGGTCTACCAGTGTCCCTACAGTCTGAATGTGAAAACTAAACAGACTTTTAACCTTGTGCTTCCACTCAGTATTGTTAGGTGGTACAGTGTGGCACAAGACAGTGAAGAATTTCATGATTAAGCATCACAAACTGAGTACCTTGCCAGAAAACTCCTTCCATCTTCATAAGAGGTGCGGCAGATCTAGCCTGCAGGATCACCTGATGCTGCATGGATTTGTCTACAAAAAAAAAGGAAATAAAAAGGATTACTTTATAATACTTACTGCACATATTAAATCGAACTGAGACTTGGACCATAACTTCACACTATTTTGACCAATCACAAGCAGCACTGAAGACTGTTATGTATCACAGGATTTTGTCAAATCACTTACGAACCTTTTGCAAAGTGTAATTTTATACTTAAACTGAAAAAATACAACAACCTACTATATACATCATGAAAGGTTGCAGTGGATTCTTAACAGCAACAGCATTATTGTAGTACAGTGGTTGCATTAATGGCTTCATGGCATTTTTCAGGACTCAACAATAGGTACTGCCTGCTAAGTTGGAATATATAAAATGACTCGTTGGGTGGGTAAATCTATAAACTATGAGTCTGATCACTCTGCATAGTGGTGAATACAAACTGCTTTGGGGGAAAAACATTAAAGTTGAACCCTGACATAAATTTTCTATTTCACACATCATTTAATAAATGAAACAGTACTCACCCATTGCAAAGGTTCTGACTTTGTTGTTGTCATAACAGACCGATGAATCAAACATATCTGCCTGCAAGAGTTACAAACATTTTTACTGCTCTATTAATCATTACGGTTGAATTCACAAACAATATATTTACTAAAAACGCACATCTTATCTTCACATTAGAAGGGTTTGTTTACCTGTTCCTCAGCCGTGTAGCCCATCTGTCTGAGGCTGCAGGAGGCTTTGTGTTTCTCCATGCTCTTGACTGGGACTCTGTGGTCGGGGTCGTAGGGACACTGCTCCATGGCCTCCTTTAAAAGTATAGAAATTAACATCATTACTTAACTGCAGGTGGAAGTATCTGCAGTGACTTAAATAGATATCATAACAAGTGCTTCTTAAACTCTACCCCCCACCCACACCCACCTTTATAGAAATAACCGAAATTATAGAGACATGCATCTAGGTTATATTGTTAAAGATGATTAACAGCTGTCTAAAACAAGTAGCAGCGCGGATATTAATGTAAACCACAGCAAACATCCGTGAGTGGCTGTGGTCTGACATTTCAATAAACAGAGAACTGAAACGCTAACTAAAGGCTCGTTAACTCTACTAGCGTAAGCTAACTGTTTACCTGCTCGGAGCCTGTGTAGTTCTGCGACCATCCGAGTGTTTCAAATATATCCTGCAACTGTTTTTTACAATTCTCTGTGAACTCTGTTAGCTCCTGTAGACGGTCCAGACGGTCCTGAAGGCTTTGTTTTTCTACTAACTCTTCCATTTCTGCGTTATAAATCTAGTATATATTTATGCGCTACTGTATCATCTCGGCACTGACGGCGGCCATGTTTATTGGTCTGATGACGTCACGAAGAGCGACATCGGAATGCAGTAGTGATGCATGCTGGTAGTTGAAGTCCAACACTACACTGCGTTATTATTAGTCATAGAAAGCTAAATCTTATTCTCAGCATTGGTGTTGATTGTCTTAATGACCTTCAGTGCCGTTTCTCTAGGTCAAAATGCTTTTCCTCACCAGGATAATGTTTAGATTTTCTCTTCATATTACCTTGGTTTGCTTAATGTTTTCTAACTATCTCAGTATGTGTGATGGAGCTGCTTTCACAGCTGCATCACAGTCACAGTCACGGTTTGATTTATTTTTACTAATAAATGAGGAGACCAGACAAAGAAAACCTGGGAAAACTGAAATATTAAGAAATCTGTCAGTTTTATTTTATTATGTTGAAAAGGGATGTCACACAGGGACACATATCTGACAAAGGGGACATGGAATACAAAGGCATGTGACTCATACTTGAATATTTTGGCATAAAAGGACAAAACAGGGGGAACTGGTTCAAGTGGGATAGAGCTGGGGATCCGGCAGCAGGTCAGAATCCAGTAGATCATCTGTGTACACATCCTCCGTTCTGAGAGGAGAAAAAAAAAACATAATTTTTTAACCACAGGGAATCCCTATATGTGACCAGTTTGCATGTATTACAGCTATATTTAAAATGCATTACACATAACATCAGTTCTTGCTATGATAATAATATTATAGATAAAGTAACTGACAAAGTAAATTGCTTACATTACTTCTAGAGTGTCTTCAACAGCAACTTCCTCCACCACCTCCACTCCAACCACCATGTTCCGCCTCACTGCATAAAGCAAAAAACAACAATGTTGTTAGGAATTTGACTTAAGACAACCATTATTCTGGATTGTAGATAAAAACAGAAACACAAACCAGGTTATTATTGCTCTTTAAAATAATTATTTCAATGTAAAGATACTAGAGAAGCATGGAAATTGAATCTTGAATTTATGAGCAAGAATTTGATTAATCAGAAACTCGTTACTGAGAAATGAGATTAAATCTCACCTCCATAGCAGAGATATGGATCTCCAGACCAGCACAGACTGGTCTGCCCACAAACACACCGGCTGTGTGACTCAGGCCTGTGACCCTCCCAACACAGACCGTGATGGAAATTCTGTGATAACTCTCCATCTGCTGCACTGAGTGTCATTTGTTGTGAAGGATTTCGCCCACTGGTGCCAGGGCTGCCGGGGATCCCTGAGTGGATGGAAGTGGACCAATGAGCATCAACAGCCTGAGCAGTGAGATCATCAGAACCTGCAGATAAAGAAATTCAGAGTTATGAAGGACAGGGAGTCTGGATTTACTGCATGAGGGTTTATTTTGTTCAGTTCAGCAGCAATGGTTAGATTTATTTTTATGTGTTAAGGGGAAGCTTTAAGTTTGCTGATGATAACAATGAATTAAAAATTTATATTTAGATTTTTTTTGTGAACTGTATTTGCATTTCAATGGACCTAAGGAAGAGTAGCAACCACTATGGTGGAACCTAATCCATATAAACAATAAACAATGCACCTTTAAAATATGACAAAAATATACACTTTCCATGTAAATACAGTCACTGTAGGTTGACAACACAAACAACCCCAACATGTAGGGGGTTGAACCATACTTCATGGCTGAGTCACATGTCTGATCCATCTGTTTCCTGGACCTGCTGATCTTGCATTTAGATGAAAACACGCAAACACACACAGCATGGTTGCACAGTGTTGGGGAATAAGGCATAGGGCTATATATAGAACATAAAATACCATATCCAGATACAGTTACAGTTGAAACAGAACACAATTATACTATTGAAATCAATAGATTACTTTAGTCTGCATCCTCCCTAACATTAAAAGGTACTGATTTCTCACAAGCTACTGATTTTAAAGATACCTGTCTAAACACATTCTAGACATATTCACTCACAACCCAGAGGACATTCATCAAATGAGTAGCATATTTACAGTGTTGTTAGTTCTGTAAGAGTTTTCCCATCATAAGTAATGGACTGTAAATGGACACTGAAATAACGCTTTTTTACACCTTGGTACTCAAAGCGCTTTCCATAGCCATTCACACACACACACACACACACACACACACAAACACACACACTAGTAGGCGGCTACTGTGCTAATGTACCATATAAGGCACTGCCATGCCAGACCCAACTGGGAGTAATTTAGGGTTCAGTGTTTTGCTCAAGGACATTTCAACATGAGGACAGTGAGACCCAGGATTTGAACTGCCAACCCTTTGGTCATTGGACAATCTGCTCCACCATCTGCTTTATCAGTTGCCACAATAAGTCTATGGTACTGCATAAACTAAAAATAATGTAATCATCGGAGAGAATAAAACTAGATATCTGTTCACAGATAAGATGTTTCTTGTCTGTAGTTTGACCTTTAGTCATTTTGTCTTTAAGCGTTTTGGGTGTTGTTTACTGTGTGCTGTTGCTTTTTTAGATCTTTGTGTAATCAATAATGGAGACAGAAGTGATAATGACTGAAAATGATGTGATTTTGTATCAATTTTTTAAATTTTTTTTTTGATTAAAAATGCAATTTTCTTTAAGGCTAGACATTTGACCAAAAATGATAAATGTCATCAAACCTATTGAAAACCCATCTTTTTTTTTTTTTACCCATTTCAAGGTGAGTGAAAAAACACGATTCAAACTGTCTATTTTTAGTTGACCAGGGCCTATAAATGTAAGTAAGAACAATATGTTTGTACTATGAGCACACACTGTTGCTAATTAAGTTAGAATAATTTGTTTTCAGACACATTTCTTATTTTATTCCTATTTATAGACATGAGCAATGACCTTAGAGCAGGTGCAATGACTACATACTAAGTCCCAGTTACACTTTATCTAATAAATCACATTGTCATAATTATTTAAAGAGAAAAGAAAAAAAAAATTCCAGCTTCATGAGAAACAGTGTCCAAATTCAAAGTTCTGTTTTCAGATTTGTACTGACTTTGTCACAGACACAACAGCCTTGCCCAGTTGATAGGAATGAAGCAACAAATGCACAAACACTTGAAAATTAACCTGCAATGAAAATGTCATGACAAAAATATGGTGTTTTACGTTACACTATTTCTGTTGTCTTTCACATCATAATCTTCAGAAGTGTCTTGTTTGTCTTTTACATTCTTTCCATCTTTTGCATAATTTCACCGTGTTTTGTCTGTTTGGTCAAAACACATCTTTTGATTGTGTGTGTTAAATTTAATGGTATTTCGAGACACTAAAACGGCTCAAACATCTTTTATTTTTCCTTTTATTCTGAGTCCAACATAATTTCCCCCCCAATAAGGAATAAACATGGGACAAAATATCATATTATCTACCACATCTAATTCTATGCTTTTGTTTTACTTACCTAATGTGTAGCAGCATATAGTCAGATTCTCCTCTGCCTCTTCCTCTTCCTCCTCTTCCTCCTGGGGAACCAGCTCTCCTGAAGGGTGGACCCCTGGGTGTCGAGGAGGGAGACATAGAGGATCCCTGCAGGGTGACCAAATCCAGCAGCCAGGATTTAATCTGTGCATCCCAAACTGAGCTCAGTTTTCAGTGTTTGTGAAGATAAACCAGAGCATCTACCTCCTCTCCTGTTTCTATCAGCTTTGACTCAGGAACAACAGATGGAGCCCCAGATGGGTTTTCTTTGGACCGGAAATAGATGCAGTGGGAATGACTGTATACGCCACTTACTGTATAGGCCATTGGAGTTATCATAATTCTTGATACACATTTGTTATAGTAATTTTTCTCAACTGTTGGATCATACTTTTATTGGGTTTTCAGTTTAAAACATTATCATACATTGTTTAAATACGTTGTAGGTAAAAATAACCAGGCATAGTAGCTGTCACATTTAATAGTTTTAATCACCACCACCACCACCACCACCACTACTACTACTACTACTAGTCTCTTCAGCTCTATAATTTTGCTGTTACTTATATTCAATGGCATGTGCAAGCACTCATTTTCACTTTTCACTTTCACTTTAGCAGCTCCTTCAGCACTAGACTGCTACACCCCCCATGCAAGAAGGAGCGCTTCCACAGATCATTCCTCCCCACAGCCATCAGACT
>JAPSES010036952.1:0-12492 GCA_029822895.1 Maxillicosta whitleyi
AATATTCTGTTGAAGATACTTGGTGAATCAAGGTAATTCTGATTCTGAAGAAGTAAACTGTAAAGTAAAAACTAAAATATCTCATAATCAATAAAAAAAAACATGACATTTTTAGTATAAATACTGCAAATTTGGACACTGTAATAACATTTTTTTTTAATAATATTGTTTTTATAATAGACTCTGTGTCCTATGTGTGATAAACTGTCTTAGTGTCTATTGTTTGTCATATTTCAACCCAGTGACCCAGATGTAAGACTGATTCTGCAGAACCCTTCTCTGTTTCATACTAACAGCATAATTAATATTAGCCTCTGTGATCACATCTTAACCTTCTTTCCTCATAAATGAACACACACACTCAGACACACACACACACACACACACACACACACACACACACGCTGTCCCTTTGCCAGCAGGTTGATTGAACCTATGAGTGACAACTGGATGACTTTAATCAGCGCAGATCAATCATTTTTACCTGGTGGTTACACGTGTCTTGTAGAATTACATGATAAACTGCTCCAAAAATACTTCTTTTCCTATAAAGAAAACATTTTAAAACTGCAAAATCAAGGGAATGAAGATGTCAAAGAACCCACCATACAGTATTTTCAGTGCCTTGTCTGATTGACTATGTAAAAATAAAGGGGCCATTTCACAGAAGTATGACATGTCTACTGTACGTGGGAAGGCAACAGGAAACCAGCTCATTCTGCCATGGATGTCATTTATGCTCTTAACTGGAAAAATTCCACAAACATTCTTCCCATGTATGCGCCCACTTTACACTGAATAGTTCTAACCATGCAGTAATAGATGTAATATATGCATGATAGGCAGTTCCTGACGTTTCCTGGAAGTTTCCCTGTGCTCATGTGCTACTTCAACCAAATACCTATGTGAAGAATCTGGATGAATTAAAGTGGTTTGTAAAAACCCACTTGTATCATTAAGCAATTCCATGGTTCAGAAATATGCAATGTGTGCATATGATACGTTTATTTGTTTATTTGTTTTGATTCCGATTAGCTGCTATACCCCACAGCAGCTATACTCTTCCTGGGGTCATTAACAACATCAAAACACCACAATTTCCCACAACAAAAACAAAACAGGATGTATATACAGTTGACACAACAACACCAAAACCAATATTCAACAAACACACAATGCAATGTGTGTAAGTGGCCATGTATAGTTTTTATGTGCATGTCTACTGGTGTGTATTCTTTGTTACTCTATGTTGGAATGTTTTATCGTCTTTGCCTGGTCAGTCAATTTTTACTCTTTCATTTTATTTTTTCCTTTATGTCACATCTGTCTGTTCTGTTGCTCCTCTCCCTCTTTAACTCGGCCACTCCTTCTCACCTGTGAGTACAGCTGGCTCATCAGGCTGGGTGTATATATTCACCTGTCTGTCCATTGCCAGGTCGTTCTTGTGCTTTGTGTGAGACTTTCCAGTGTTAACTCCTGCTTGTTAATCTCATCCTGAACCTGACCTGCTCTGTCCGTTTCCCTGACCATGTCTGTCTGTCTGCTGCCTAGTAAACCTACCTACTTTCCGTCTTTGACTATATCCCCACTCTCTGTTCTTCTGGCTTTGGTTTCAGACCCTTCACCTGTCTCCGACTCACCTGTTGCCTGTTCCCTTGTTGGCAGTCGACTCTCAGTCTCTTTTGGATTCATTGCATTCCTCTCTACCACATTGAACTACCAGCCCACCGCTCCGAAGAGGCTAACCAGATGTGAACAGTTATCTGGACTCTTTGAACTCTTCTCGAATCTTGAGTTTAAACCACTGAATAGACTGTTCTAAACTAAGTATGTTGTCTGTGGTTCTGCATTTGGGTCTTGATTGTATTCATCACACTTTATGTGTATGCCATAAACAGAGTTTCATCTATTAGCCTACTTGAGCTCCATGTGCTCAGTCAGATTCGGTCACTAGCAATACATTTGTCCATTCATGCAGTTGGAAAACGTTGACCTTTAACCCCTTGACTACTGAAACATAATCAGGTTATGCTTGAGTCCACGTAGCAAAATAAGAAAAAAAAAATCCACTAACAGTTGGAACACTGTAAAATGTAGATGAATACAGAATATAGCAGTTAGGAAAGCCATCAAGGTGTTCCTGAGATGTTATATTCACAAGACTGGACAGATAGGACCGCACAGTGACCTTTGACACAAAGGTCTGTCAGTTCATCCTTGAGTCAAAGTGAAGTTTTCATTATTTTAGATGTAATGGAAGCAACAGACATTTCTTTAGAGATAAGTTTTTTTTTAAGGGAGAAAAAAAGCATTATTTGAAAATCAGATCTGAATTTAATTAAACAGTTATTTAAATTGTACAATAAACAGCAAATGAAAAGTAAAAACAGACTGGGCACTGTGACTCAACATTTCCTCTTTTTGATATTTTCAAAATTCACCCATTAGCTGATACAGGAACAGCTGTCTTGAAAAGTGTGCAAGATAGGGCTGAGACCAGCCATGTTGTATAGGTTAGCGATAGTGGCACTAAGGCAGAGCTGGAGGTAGCAAAGGTTAAGATGCTGTGGATTTCTTTTAGGTGTGACTATATCAGAGGAACAGCACATGTTAGGTGTTTTAGACAAAAAGACAGAGGCCAGACTGAGATGGTTTGGACATGTTCAGAGGAGGGATAGTCAATATATTGGTAGAAGGATGATGAGGTTGTAACTGCCAGGCAGGGGGTCTAGAGGAAGACCAAAGAGCAGATTTATGGATGTAGTAAAAAAAAAAAAAAAGGTAGTTGGACTGAAAGAAGAGGATGCAGAGGAGCCCCCCACCCCCCAACATTTTTTTAGATACTCCCAGTACCGATATTATCACTGTACATAGTGTGTCATCAACAGCACCAAGTTCAAAACTCTTGCCGGAGTTTGTTTCTAATAAACAAACCACCTCTTTACGTATCTGAGCAGGCTGTGGGCTTAATATTAGAGTTGTGACAGATGTGATTTAGCATGAACATTGTCTACTCTTCACATAACTCACTCTATCACCTGTGACTTAGTGCTGTGTGCATCTTTTCATGTTCAAGGTTTTTTTTATGGAGATAATAAACATTCAAGTAAACACAGGAGCCCTGCATGACTCATATAGACTACAGGCTATTAACTAATGGTCTACTACATTATCTTTGTCGCATACAGCAATGTTGACCTCATTTTGTGTGTTTTGGGTTTTACTTTTGTTTTCTGTCACAGTATCAGGATATGATTGGAGATTAATACTCTCTATGACCCACTAACATCTGGCATTTGTCTTCAAAGTGAAAGTGCTCAACTGGCAATAATCTGCATTCACTCCTGAGTTAAATGAGTCTTCTGTATTCAAGGGTATTTCCATCTCTCATCGGCAGTAATAGAAAAAACAACATCCCAATTAAACTGTTAATTCTTACTCCATTTCTGGCCTGATGATATGACGTGTGTTGAAATTCAGATCGAAATAAACAGACAGGAAGATTAATTATTACCCCACCCCCCAAAGAGGAGGCAAGGGGTATTATTTTGGTTCAGTTTGTTTCTTTCTTTGTTAGCCTGGGGTGCTATAAAAGGGGGGAAACATGACAAATTCATGGGCCCAGCATCTCTGAGGTGCCCACAGAACAACTGAGGGGGTCCAGTGCATACAGGTTAGAAGTTGGGAAAATTTCATGTAAGGTCTGCTGTATAATAGAGGCATAGAAGCCAGGAGTTGCAAATTAAAAGAATGTTAAGTTTCACTTTAGCTTTACACCAGTGTTAGTTCCACTAGTTATGGACTCCAACAAAATAAAGGGCCCACAATTGGTGGCGGTGCCCCAGACTCTAGCAGCAAAACTATTACTTAAATTCACCCCAAATTGGGTTCATAGATTGCCAGTGACCCAGAATAGATCTGATTACATTTTGGGAACAGTAGGTCAAAGTTACAAATTTTTTATGAATTTTCGTAATCTTTTTTTTTTTCAATTACTTGTAATGGGTGAAATTTTCTCGCCTGCAGCAGCAAAACTATTGGTTGAATTCAACCCAAAATGGGTTTATAGATTGCCAGTGACCCAAAATAGATGTGATTACATTTTGAGAAATGTAGGTCAAAGTTCCTTGCCATTTACTTGCTGAAATTTGTCTTTGTTGTCTATGCCTATGCTGACATCAGCACACACACTGACATAATGACATCAACTGACTCAATGGCAAAATAATCTACAGTACATGCAAGGGGTGGGGTTTGTTGTGCCTGGCACCACTTGTTGTTTTTGGAACAATGTGCAACATCATATTTTGCAAAGAGATACAAAGTTAGCAGAATACAATCATCTACTCCTGATTCGAAGGATAGCCTAATTTGTTGACACTCTTCTGTTTGACATTTTCTGGAAAGTTTATGACTTTAAACATGGCAAAGAACATAAAAGCAGCCTCATCTTTTGAGTCAGCTGTTTATAGCAGGTTAATCGGTGTGTTATCTGTATGTATTATAAGCTTTTTATATGTTCATGCTGCATGAAATACCATGTGATTTAGGTTTAGGGTAAGCAATTACAGATATGTAATGTGAGGGTTTTGGCAACCATTGACACATGATCAAATGGCACTGAATAACACGTGAACGGATGAAAATGTGCTTATAGAAAATGCCAGATGCCATAAGAACTGTTGTGACATACAACATGATTTCATGGGATCAGTCTGCTAATTGACAAAACTGGAGATGTGCTTTAATTTTTGGCTTAAAAATAGTAGAAGGCGGGAAATTTCATCTGAGGAGGGATGCTTCAAGGGCTAAAAAATACAATTTGTTTAATCTATATGGAGCAGACACAAGTAGCAACACTCAAATCTGACACATGCCAAATTGATCATCTTCTGCCGGATCCTGCCACTTCAGCACAGCTGGGATTCTAGCTTCATCTATTGTCTGCTACATCCATGTCTTTCCTCCTCAGTTCTTCCCTGCACCGCATCCCACCGTCCATCCCACCCATAGACCTTATCAAGAAACAGTTCCTCGTTATCAAGCCTTTCCAGATAAAATTAGTCACTCATTGTATTGGATTGCTCTGTGGGAAGGAAGGAAGAAAGAGGTAAAGAGAGTGGGGGAGGAACGCCTTTAGCAATGAGGAATGTGTAACCTGCGCATCCTTTCTAAAATCCTTGGTCACACTCTTCCCTCAGGTCACTTCGGTAGCCTGGGGACTCAAAGCCAGCATGAGGAGAAAAAAGAGAAACTGTAGTCAGACCTCCCACATCCTCCGCTACCTCCATCACTGACTGGGGGAAGTAACAGGGAGACAGACAGTGTATGAGTCATCAGCCTGGCCCCTGCCTCAACTCCTTTGAGAGGTTGTTAAAAGACGGTATAGAAAAAGGAAATGCCAAAACCCAGCGGACTGTCTGGGTGCCTGCTAAATTCAAATGCATGTTCAGCATCAATTCTTTGCACATCCATCATGATTATATTCTTTAATAATGTAAACTGCATAATACACAGTAAATGTGTGAGTGTAGGTTGACAATGGTACGTATACTTTGATAATGAAATCATGCAGTGCTTGCCATTACCTGATGTGCAAGTGTGTTTTATGCAATATAAGACAATGGACCATAAACATTTGGTGAAAGACATACCTTCTTTTCAAATGAAAAAGCACTATGTTAATATATTACTGTATATTATAATTACATTATTACTATATTTCTTGTATAATGTGTAATGTCCCCACCAATATAATAATAATGATAATAATTTGGGATTTTTCATTAAAGTTTAATTTTATTTAGAGTTTTTTTTTTCTCTCTAATTCAATTAGTTTTAATTTAATTAAATTTTATAGGAGGTTTGCTAGTTTTTTATTAATTTTAATTGTTTTTTTTTGTTTTTTTTAGTTTTAGTTTAGTTTAGTTTAGCCAGAGTGGGTTGTCCAATAACCAATGGGTTGGCAGTTTGAATCCCGCTCTATCCTGGTCAGTCCATTGTGTCTTTGTGCAAGACACTTCACCCTCCTTAACTCCAGTGCCACCCACACTGGTGTATGAATGCGTTTGAATGTTCCGTGGTTGGTCGGAGGGGCCGTAGGCACGAATTGGGAACCACGCTTCCATTAGTTTGCTCCAGGGGCTGTGGCTACAAACGTAGTTTACCACCACCAGAGGGGGAATGTGAGAGCAAATGAATAATGTATCAGTAATATAAAGCCCTTGGGTGACTTGAAAAGCACTATAAAAAAATAAAAAAAAGTATAATCCATTATTATAATTAGTTGTAGTATTAGTTTTATTATTTTCATATCTTTTGTAATACTCACCATTGTATTCAAAGAAATCCCAGACAGGACTAAGAAGCTTTCTTTTTCTTTTCTTTGTTACCAGGTAGAGTGACGATGAAAAGCAGACTCTAAACAAAAAGGGACAGACCATGAAGTGCCATATGGTGCTGCCAGTTAAAGCTGCTTGAGCTAAATAAATCGATTTTATATCAATCCAACAAAGTTCATTGTGTCTACGTTCTTAGAGTTTATTTAGTTTCCTTCTATATCAGACATGTAATCTGTCAAAACATATCTGACATGTTTCGGCAGTAAATTTCTGTCTTCGTCGGAAGTGTTACAAGGGGGTGTGTGATGTGTTTAAGATGACTGATATTTACTGGGTGGAGTCAACCTGTCAAATTTGACAGATCGTCTCCGCCCTTTTTCGTCAAAATATGTCACATATGTTTTAACACATTACATATCTGATATACAAGGAAACTAAATAAATGATTTTATATCAATACAACATTGACAAAGACAAAAATTAAGGGAATTTTATCCATAATTTTTATATATTTTTGTTAGTTTTATAAGCACACAATACAGTTTTAGTTAGTTATCAGTTTTTCTTTAAATTATAGTTTTATTTCAGTTCCTGAAAATAATTTTTAGATTCTAGTTTTCGTCATTTTATTAGACAACAACCTTGGTTCCTGCACCAAAATAGACTAAATATTCTCAGTTCCCATATTATATATTATGCATATTATATCTTTGAAAAATCTAAATGAAAACAGAATGTAGTAGTGTGCAAATCTCATCTACTCATACATTATTCAAAATAGAGCGTGGGAAACACATTAACTGTGTAAATTAAGAGACTAAGGTATTTTGAATATGCAGCAGTGTCTCCAAAAGGATATGAGGGGGCAACACAGGTGTTGGTGGTATGATGGTATGATGGTATGGGGGTGCACTAGTATTTATTGAATGGGCTGTATACACATCTGGAAAGACACTGTTGAGGCTGAAAGGTACAGGTTTTAAAGCAACGTATGTTCCCATCATGAAAGGCTTTGCATATTTAACCAAGACAGTGCTAAACTGTATACTGCATTTATTACGACACAGCTCTAAGTGCAGACTTGCAAGCTTCACTTGGCTTTTAGATAGCATCTTTAGAATTTAGGATAGGAAAAATTAGGTAGAGCAGAGGAAGAGAAGAAGAGAGGGATGAGTAACCTGTAACAAAACAGATATTTATAGACAGAATATGTCTTTAGTCTATGTATTATTGACTAATTATGGGTTACCTTATTTGTGTGTATAACTTGTATATTTGTGTGTCTTACTATATCTCAGTATACTTGTGTGTATTCTCTTTGAGTCACATTTTTATTTATTCAAATTTTATTTTTATCACAAATGAAAACAACAACTCCCATGATCAAACACTGTTGACAAATTATGTTTTTTGTTATTGATTTTATAGATAGACCCTGTGAATTTACTGTGATTTTAAATGATGAGAAAGATACATGTATTATTTGAGTAGACCACCCTATTACTGACACGGTGGTAGTCTTTAAATAATCTTTACCATTTTTCACCTTAAAAGGAACACTATCTTTAAGGCGTTTTGTTGTTTAATTCATTGCATAATTACAGGGAAACTGTAAATGCCTGTGGAAAAGTATGTGTTTTCTTTCCTTTTACATGATATAAGTAAATAAATATAGCTTGCTGCTGAATATAAAATAACTGCAGTATAAAAATCCAAGCGTCATTGAAGACACAGCTGCCATGTTTTTGCACGTGTAATCACTGCATATTCAGAATGACTACAAGCCCTGCTATTAATATTATTCTCCATTTCACTGCCACAATGACACCTGCTCCTCATGACAAAAATCTCTGTACATGTGTGTATGTTCACTGTACATGCTACGTATGTTCAGTCTGTGTGTGTGTGACATTTATGCCTGCATGTACTTACTCTGACGTGGTCACTCACCAGTCCCCACCCACTCCTGGGGCACCATATCTATTACATGTTTCCAGCCCTGCCTCTGCATTTCCATCTGCTGAGTGGGAGAGTGTCTGTTGTCAGTGTGCCACCAGTTGTGTTTGTATGCAGCTGCGTTTGTGTCTTATTTCAAATGTAGTGGTTAAAACTGTAGGTTTAATTCCAACTGTGAGTGACTTTAATTCCAAATGAGGGCATTTGGCTTGGTGCCTCCCACACAAGTGGTAAGTGGGGAAGCGGGTGATGTGACAAAACACCAGGGGATGATAAAAAGATAGGATGGGGGTTAAAAGAGAAGAAAGCAGAAGGGTAAAGACAGACACACAGAGGGAGGAGCTGAAGAGTGACTCATGGGTTCTTGTCTGAAATTTACAACAAAAAAAATAAATATTATGACAGTGCATCTGTATGGGGAAGATTTCAGATACGAAGGTCAAACACTCTTTGTTTCCATGATGAACCTTTCTCCTACTGCTGACTCTTTTCTGTTTTTGATTGTGAAGTAAAACTGCAGTGATTAAAACCCCAGCTACGCATTTACATGTCTGGACTCTTATCAAAGTTTCACATTTCCAGCTCAAGCACTAAATTAAAATTTATTTTCTTCTTTTTTCATATCAGTTACATTAAGCTGATACATGGAGTCCAGCAATTTTGTGAGAACAGGATAACAAGTTTGAGGAGACAAAGAGACTAATTATTTCACAACATAGAACCTGCCAACAGGAAAACTGTGGCAGATGTCAGTCTGCAGCAGGTGTGCTGATACGTTGATCATGATTGACCAGCAGATCGCAATAGTAGTGTGGGCAGATTGTGCCATTCAAAAAACATCTTTTAGATGTGAGTTCATGTCATCTCTGCACTTGACTGACATTCAGGATGTCCAATCTGAGGTCTATTCTCTTCTAACAAAGGGTCACCGTGTGGTCAAACATGAGCTTAACTGCATAAACTACTGCAAAGGTCCTTCAATTTTTTATCAAAGACAAGCTATTAAAATAAAAATGGGAGAACTAGATCAAGTAAGACACCAAAATACTTACCAAATATGGGAGGAAGATTTTTCCCCCCATGTCATAGTCGAAGCATATTTGTATGATCTATCAATCTATTGCTATTTCACAGAGAGAAAATGTGGAAACCCTATTGGAACTGTTCATAAAAACTATGACTTTCTTCCAAAAAGTGAGCTGATAAAGACATAAGATAAGGGAAGTAAAATGATAGTTAATAGGACAGAAGTTATAAAGTCCAAACACTATTCCACCATGACTGATAAAGGTTCTTTATTATCCCTGTAGGGGGGATTCAGTCCATTTATTTTACCCATCCTAATACACACCTAACATTAGCATTAGCAATTAGTATCAGCACACAGTTAGCTAACACTGAAGGCTAACATTGATTGGTACAGTGGTCAGGGCCACTGAGAGGAAAATGATCGTATATGAACCCGTTTTTACTGGCATGGGAAACCCAGATAAACGCAGTGAACTCAGAAAGGGTCTGGTCCAACTGATAATTGCACCCGGGACCTTCTTACTGCATGTGCTAACCACTACACCAATAATTTAAATCATCTATAAGTCTGCTTGACGCACGCAGTTATGCAAGATACACGTATTATATTAAAAGTAAACTCATTATATATTTTGCAATTTTTAGTGTAGATAGATCATTTTACATGGTCACATTATTTTAGATATAACTGTTCAGACAGACTTGGCAGAGCATCTTAATTTCTTTCCGATTCATTCTAACATTATTTATTCTTACATTAACACTTCAGTACTACATTCGTCTGGTGTTTTACGTTGTCTTGTGTGGTGAAAGGCTTTAAACACTGTGAGAGGCCACATGGTTTATGAATGTTACCGATACAAACTTTCAGTCTTGTTTACTGTAAACTGTCATTAAGCCATGACAGTGAGCTGACATTTCTTGTACTGTACATGCTGAGTCAGGTTCTCGTATTCATTGTCCAAACCACACAATGTTTTGTCATTAACTTTAATCACTTTCACCTTTGAGACATATACACAGCTGCAAATACAAGCATTTGTTTGTCTGCAGGGATGTTTTGACCATACAAGAGAGTGTACTTCCTTGAACAACAAAGGACGCCTTACAAGGAATCAGGAACCACAGAGACTGAAGGCTGTTTTAACTGAAAATCAGGTTGAAATGTCTTGATGCTTGTCAAGTGACATTAAAGCAAAAGATGAGAAAGGGGGAAAAACACAGCAAAACACTGACTAGCATTCTTTCTTTAAAAAAAATTTCACAGCTCCACATGAGCAGCTTATTCTGTTTCCTGTTTGCTGTTGGTATAACTGTGTAACCCAGCCCATTTCATAACACAAGGATTATTTTGTACACAAGCATATAAAGTGCATAGTGGGATTTATTCTGCGGGTCGTTCAAGTTGATGATCCCACAGCTGAATCACTGCCAAAGGCTTGAAGTGATATTTATTGCCTCCTCAGAGAAGTAAATACTATGTACTCAGTTCTGCCTCCATGTTTGTTTATCTCATGGTTTCTTTCTGATCTTCCTCTGTGACCCAGTGTCCTCACTGCAAGTAAAAATGGATAACAACATACTGCACTATATGTACAGTGTATTTATAGGTACTAGCTGGAGACGCAGGCACAGCTTTCCAGCTTATGCTGAGGACATGTTCTAATAGTGCCGAGCAGGCAGACAAAGCTTTCTAAAAGCCATCAGCTTGAGTTCATACTTGATTAATTACTGAGAACACGAGGCTGTGTTGTAGTTGCATTTCTCAGAGCTTTTAGCCCAGATTTAGCTCAGGAGAGACAGATATGAGCAGGAGTGTGCAACAAAACAAAGCATTTGGTTTTATTATTCTGTTAAAAGAAAAGGCAAATATCTTCCTATCACAGATGATTTTGGACACAGACAGGTGTGAAATTAAGGGGTAAACCTAGGCTGCTACCATCACCTGTGATGTTACACATGTAGTGAAATAACAAAAAATAAATAGCAATAATAATAATAATCGTCATGATAAAAAGTTAGTATTTTGGATACAAAATGCAAACTTGGTACAACAGCTGGTTGGGAAGCAAAACAAAAAACTTTATTTAGATGTGAGGGAAAAGGGGAGATGGAGAGGAATAGGTAGTACTTGACTTGAGCATGACGTGATGTAGCATCATTTGGTTTGATCTAATGTTGGGGGTTTGTGGTGTGGTGTATCCTTCCCGGATGTGGACCAGATGGTAGATGTTCCTAAGATCTGGCTTAGAAAAACGGTTGCCTCATGAAGGGGGGCAAAAGCAGAATCCCTGAGAGGACGCAGGTACTTATTTTTCACTGTGATCTGAATAAGAACATGGTGATCTATGCAGGGGTGGAGTGTCTTGGCTTTCTTTTCCACAAAAAAGAATGCAACATCTACACGAGATTGGGGGGGGATGTCCAGATGCGAGTGAGTACTGAGTGAGTACTCCTCCATGGCTTTCCCTTTCAGGTCAAGACAGTTTGTACAATCGACTGGAGGGAAGGGGGGTTCCAGGGAGGAGGTCAATCGCAGTCATGTGGTCGATGAGGAGGAAGGTGCTGGGTATGGTCCTTGCTGAAAATGTCAGTCAGATTGTGATATTCAGAGGGAACCTTGGACATGTCCAGAGGAATATGATGGGAGACACAGCATGAATAGGACATTGGTGCAGAATGTAGGCAATTAAAGTGGCAATTTGCAATGATGCAAGTGGGCCAATCAATGAAAGGATTATGATGAATGAGCCATGATATCCCCAGCACTACTGGGGTCAAAGGTGAGGTCAGGATGAACAGACAGATCCTCTGTCTATGGTTACCAGAGACTGTTAGGGTAAATGGGAGGGTACGATAGGTTACCTTAACCAGCAGGTGTCCATTGAAAGCTCGAACCAGCTTTGGATGAACGATGGGTTCAGTAGGAATTCTTAGTTGTTGACTGGCCTTTCATCTATGAAGTTTTCATTGGCTTCCGAGTCAGCAAGAGATGAGGAGACTTATCATGGGCAGATATTTGACTCACAAGCACCCCTTGCCTCAAGAAGGGATCCAGGAGCATACTGGGGCAAAAAAGTACTCAATTTGTACCTGACAGGTCCACTCAAAACCAAAGTTATTTGGTCTGTCACTCATGAAACTACAGTAGCATGTGTGCTATTAC
>JAPSES010036980.1:0-12490 GCA_029822895.1 Maxillicosta whitleyi
TATCTATCTATCTATCTATCTATCTATCTATATATATATATATATATATATATATATACACACACACACACACACACACACACACACACACACATATATATTTTTTTATGACAATAGAGAAAAAATTAATTTGGAAAGAGTAGAACCTTACAACACTACAAAGAAGGAAACAAATTCCCCTTGCGAGACTTCTTCACAATGGTAAATGGACTGCACTTACATGTATAGTGCTTTTCTACACCTTGGTATTCAAAGAGCTTTACAAAGCCTCACATTCACACACACACACACACACACACACACACACACACACTCATACACCAGTAGACAGCTGCTACTGTACCATGCAAGGCACTGCCAGACCTACTGGAAGCAATTTAGGGTTCAGTGTCTTCAGTGTACGCTAACAGTGCCTTCAGTGTCTTGCTCAAGGACACTTTGACATGTGGACAGTAGGAACCAGTGTGGAGGAAAGAAAAGGCCAACAAAGACTTATTGGAGAATGGATTTTTCAATTAGGTGATCCGTTTATTTGGGCACAAATATGGAGTAACTGACAGACGTAGCTTCTCCCACTCTAAGAGTCCGTTCTGTGTAAACCAGGAAATCAGTCTATCTTATAGGGATACGAGAGCTCTGTGCTGAGCTTACATGGGATTGGTCAAAAATGTCATACAGTGTCGTCAATCAGACGAACATAAACAGAGTATTAGATTAATCTGGGACAATTTGAGAAGTTGATCTTTGTTGTGAATATAAGAGCTGTCAGGGCTAAAAAGGCTAGAGACAAGATAGTTTAACATATGTTATTTGAGAAACTGACTGAGAGTGGAGACGTTCATATTTAGACATGTGGTTGGAGACAAAATATGAAACTGAAGAGTCATCACAGCTGTCACAAAAGTCATGGTCAAATATTAAAATCAGTTAACACCAGGATTTAAACCACCAACCCTTTGGTCATTGGACAACCCCCTCAAGCCACAGCTGCCCGTCCAATGGTGTGAAGATGAAAAAACTCAGGAGTTACATCATGATCTCTGAGTGAATTATTCATTCTGTGTGTTATTTATTTGTCTGTACACAGTCGATATATAGACACATTCATGCATATTTCATAGAGAAGGATTTTTGTGTCATTTTGTCAGGGATCAGACTGAGAAATGACAGTCACTGAGACAACTTACTTCTTTTTTCATCTTTTTGTTTTATCATTATTTAAATTGATATTGACTGATTTCTTCATGCATATCCTGATCAAGACATCCAGTCAAGTGCGGCTTTAATTTTTCATGTGTTTTGGTCAGCGGATGAAAACATTTAAACAATCCCCTGTGACTCTGGAGCTGGTTATATACAAAGAATGGGGAGGGGTGGGTGGGGTGGGGGGGCTGTTGCTTCTCTGAAAAAGTATTTCTATAGAAAAAGGTCCAACTCCTCTTGATTTTAACATAACATCTTCAGAGAAGCACAGTTTAGAAGTCAACACACAGTCGAGCGAAGGCAAGAAGGAGCTTATGGACTTGGAGTGAATTATTCATTTTGTTGCTTTGCTTGCTCATTTATCTTTACACTGTGAAGATATAGGAAGAGGCATGTATATTTCATATGGGGATATACTGTGTGCTCCTCTGTGGATTCTTCAATTCATGCGTCACCCCAGCCTCACTCAATCCCCATCAAAAATGTCACTGTCTGGTCGACTGCTCGGCCTGATGGGTAACGCTGTATTATTGAGGAGCTAATCTGATGCGTCTGATCTCATTTTCAAAACTACGCTAACATGAAGGAAGAGATGCCCTGGAGTCATTTTGTATGTTCTACAATATCATCAGTCTTTCAGCAAAAAAATGACTTCAGCCCTTTAATGTGAAAAAAAAAAAAATAGGCAAATGACTGTTCAAACATATAATTCAGGAACCATACAGAAAAATAGCTCAAAATAGCATTCATCAGTTTTTTTTTTACATCAACAAGTGCATTTGAAATAATGTCCAACAATCATGGCTCTTCGTACCTCCAATAAGAATCTTAATTACAACAATTTTTTTTCCCCTTTCTTTACTAAAACATCATTTGCAACCTGGAATCATTGAACTTATACATCGTAAAATGACGTCAAACTAAAACCATCCCTGATTTCTTTTACAGTGCTTTCATTTTATTGTCCTTACGGGAGCCCGTGCTTAAGTCCAGAAGGTCAAAGATCACCAGTCATTCAATAAAATCTATAAATCCAATCTATAATCTTTCATGATCATCTGAGTTAATTACGCACTTCATCCGACCGTACTGGCATTTACAAGAGCATAACATCAATAATGACAACATGAAACAAAATATTTGGTCGTAACTGAAAAGTATCTACAATAATGTTTAAAATGAAAAGCACCTATAAATTACAGCTTGAATTTTTATATGTTACAGTTGTATTAAGGTTTTCAAAAGACAAAGCAGTTATTATCACCTGTACAATAAGGTACATTATAGACTTTGTATCTGCTGGAACTCAAAGTGTGAAAAAAGATGAATCACTTTTTTTTTTTTTTTTTTTTTTTACAAAATGCTGCACTTTCTATCAAAAGAATCGAACAGAATGCTGAATAAGGCATTACGGTACATAATTTCATTCAGCTGAATATACAGGATTGAAGACTACATAGCAGAGAGCAGTTGAAATAAGAAAAAAAATGGAGATACATTTTTGAAGATTTTAAATGCTTCCTCTTACATTTATAGCACTTAGTTTAAATAGATACCATATATAGAAATATATTTAACATTTGAGTCTATTAACTGGTCACAAGTGAAGCTTAATGGTACAACAGTGTGACAGCACAACAAAATAAGCACATTATCACTTAATATGCTGTTACAGACTAAAATGTCCCATACACTTTATATATAGATGACTTTTTTAAACATAAGACTTCAGTATAGGAGGTATCTGTTTGACATTTGTGCAAAAAAAATCTTCTGCCTTCCACCCAAGTCCGAGAGATTTTCCGCCAGTGGAAAAAGTCCATTATCTATAATATGTATAGGAAGGCTGTCATTGCCTGCTAATGCGTGTGATCCAATTCAGATGTGCATCTGTGCCACTTCGAGTGCATTCAGTCACAACTGTGAGCTGAAACAGCAGTGCCACTTTCCCCTTCAGCTCCTCAGTTTACCATCAGCTGAACACTGTGGTTGTGAAAAAACACGGCGCAGCCTTGACGCTAGAGGAGTACAAACAGTGAGTCAGCTGAACACTGATGTTCATATAAGCTGTAAGCACTCTGTCATCTCTACATAATTGTGAAGGGCTTTCACATGTCTTCAATGTGTCTGTCATGATGGACCACCAGGATACAAAAGAGTGAAAAAATGGAAGAAAAAAATGACAATGAATTGATCATATATGGTTAGAATTTCTCTTATATATGTATATGTACTTCATTTGTAATGATTTCTTCTCATAAAATCACCATACTGAGCATTACATTGTAGGTTATAACTTAAATATCAGAGACAATATAAAACATAGACCAGCTAAACATTCACATTACTGGATTCTTATTATCTGCCCAATCAGACCCACCGTACGGTTATCAGATACGTAGTGCATCATATCTACTCTGACATGTTTTCAGACAAAGACGATGACTGTTTTAATCCTCAACATAAAACTACCCCAGGTATTGAAATGCTCATGAAATGAACAGGAAGAATTGTTTCCGTTATTTGATTTCTATGCACCAATTTAGGTCACTGAAAGTAATTTCACAATCCAACATCAACCAGAATCATGTTTAATGTTTGGTTCGGTGCCTGGCTTGAATCTGTGTCCCATTATATCAGCAGACAGCAGTGACGCTCTGCCAGGAGATTTTTACAGTCGGTCTGGTCTACATCAAGTCAACGTCATGATCTATTGGATTGAGGTCATGTGAGTAACTTGGCAAGTCATACATAGCCACTGTTTGGCAAATAAAAAAAAAAAAATCCTTGGTGGGCTGGAGTGTGTTTAACATAAATTTTCTGTCTGACAACTTGATCATTAATGGAACTGTTTATAAAAAAAGAGTTATGAGTCCTGCTCTATTTTCCTTATATGGAAGTAAATCCTAAAGCTCAGAGTCAGCGCTTTAGCATCCTATAGTTTTATTTAAAGATTCTCATCATATAAGACAGAATGGAAATCCTCTTCATTAAATAATACTTTAATCCGTTTTTCCCCACAAAAAACTTCAATTATCTTCTTGAATAAATGTTGATGGCACATTCCCTTTAACCTTCATTTGCGGTTTCCATAAAATGTCAATAGAATTTGAAGAAAATCGTGATATAATACAGAGAATCACGTACCTTTCTATATCAGATGGTTGCAATATAATTTACATTAAGCATGACTGTAATAATGCAGATGTTACAGAGTAGCGTTCTGTTGCTGTTTCAATCTAAAATGGCTGTGATGTTTTTTTCATGCATGAGACTACAGAATAATTCAGTCTCTTCATCTACCCACACTCCCTACCTGTTGCTCCCACCATTTTAGTGCTTTAGAGCTTCAGTGCACAATAGTTTTTGCCATCACTGGGCAAAAATCCTGTCAACAGGAAGCAAAACCTCTGCACGCCCACTGATTATTTACAGGCTGTATAAACCTTGTGATGTAACATTCTGACCAACTGTGTGTGTTTTCAGAGACTTATAGGGGTTGAGGACAGAACTCTGCTGCTCTGTTCCATAGGCTCATCACTGAAATAACGTGACAGGTCTCATAGCTGTGACATTTCAGCTTTCTTTGTCCATAAGCCATGCAGTGATATCAAATTATGTATTTCTGTTAAACCTTTTGAGCTGGACAGAGAGGAGAGAGCTGCAGAGGAAAGGTACAAACTTCCTGGAGCTTTTTTTGGTGCAGATCAGTCACGTTGGGATGTGAGTCACATTTTCACATTTCTTACTCTTTAAACCATTGTTTTAATTACTTTAAAACGCCTTAAAGAATGATGCTTCAAAATGTGAATAAAATATGTTAAATGGAAACCTGGATTTTGAAAAATGTGGAATTGTTTCATCTGCTGGGCACTGACATTTTCTGTTTCCACTTTACATTTATGCACTGATGGATTCAGGCTTCCATATAACAATTTCAGTTTTTTACATGGTCAGTATTGACTCCAAAATGTTTGTGAATTCAGATTTGCTGCAGAGGGATGGTAATCTGATGGAAAACCATTCAGTAGGCTATGTAGGTTTGTTTTAATGGGTGCAGTATGCATGTGCATCGACACATATACAGACTCTCATAGTGTATGTACACTTGTGTCCATTATGTACAGGCACACACAGGTATTTTTGTCATTATACTGAGAGACAATCCTTAAAAAAACTGTCTCATGTATGTACTGGGAAATGGAGGTTTGGTTACATGAATCCAACACAATCAAACACTTCACAGACGGTAGGTCAGAAGCCTCTGTCTGTGGTCCTACACTCCTGTGGTGAACTGTGTAAGTTCAGTCTGGAGGTCATCTTCGACTGTCCCCTCCCCCCTCTGATTCATGCCTAGTCAGGCTGGTGCTGTCTCTTTCATTGCAGGAGTGCAAACTGATGCAGGCTCCCGCGCACTATTACGCGCTCTGGAAAAGCTGTTTTGTTCCATGCGGGAATGATACGGCAGACAGAAATCCCTGAGGCATCTCTTGAAGTTTTCATCCAGGAAGGCGTACAGAACAGGGTTCAGGCTGCTGTTAGTGTACCCCAGAGCGATGCACAGATGCCAGCTAGCCACTACCACAAGGTTCTTTTTGTCAGTATTCACCATGGTCCTGACAATGATGAAGATGTGGATGGGAGTCCAGCAGATGACAAAGGCCGCCACCACCACCAGGACCATGCGAGTGATCCGCCGCAGGTTCCTGTCCTTCTCCTTGGACCCAGAAAGCAGACGGACGCTCTTTAACCTCAGGATCATGAGCCCGTAGCAGATGGTGATGACCAGAACAGGAACCACGAAGGCGAAGATGAACACAAAGATTTTTGTCACTGTGTCCCAGTACTTCTCGGGTTTGGGAAAGCTGAGAGTGCAGACAGTTTTGCCTGAGGAGGTGGAACAATTAGAGGTTTAATAGAACACTATGTGGGGAAACTAATTTAAGTTAATAACCCTGCTCAAATGTGTTCTCTTTTAGAGCATGATGACTGCGTAAAATCAGCAAATGCATTTTCTGCTGAAGATACTAAAAAGTCCTGTGTAGATAATGAAGTTTTTATACAATACTGATTAGGGCTGGGAATTGAACTTCCATGCTTTGATTAGACAGATGAACTGTGTAGAAACTATATTAAAAAAAAAAAAAAAAAGGTTCAAAAAGGTTCAAAAGCTCATTCTAAATTTCAGCACCAAAGGAGTGAATTTGATGGTCCAGATTTGTATTAATTATATTAACAGAAAGCATCCAAAGTTGCTGTAAATAGCTTTACTTTTTATGCTGTACTTTACAACTCTAAAACAGACACTTTAAATACCCATACATTTACATTATGTCAATTCACTCTTGTGAAATTTTAACAAAGAACATATGACATAATCACAACAGAAGATTGAAAGAGAAGCATTTTTACAGCTATTAAATAATCAATTTCTCTGAATTTAAGACAAATACGTATATAAATTCCAGCAAAATCACACTGTTGAGAAATTTTGTGTCTAAAAAATCCACCTGAGGGGGAGTAGCATTGAAGCCAAAGCATCGGTGTTGGTAGCAGTAATGAGAATGTGTGAACAGTGTTGATCCTGATAATGGCAGATTGGAGGGGGTTCTTTTTCTCTCACCTTCATTTGTGGTGTTGGTAACTGCCATGACCATCACAGGTACTCCAACAGCAGAGGAGAGGATCCAGATGCAGACGTTGATCAGCTTGGCTTTGGCTGGTGTGCGGAAGTCTAGGGCCTTCACAGGGTGACAAACAGCGATGTAGCGGTCCACACTCATCATGGTTAGTGTAAAGATGCTGGTAAACATGTTATAGTAGTCAATGGCCATGACCACTTTACACAACAGCTCCCCGAAGGGCCATGTTTCCATCAGGTACTTGGCACTCTGGAAGGGGAGGGTGCTGGTAGCCAGAGCGTCAGCCAGAGCCAGATTGAAGATGTAGATATTGGTGGCAGTCTTCATTTTGGTGTATCTATTTGGAGAAAAGCATTTCTTACTTACAATAGCTGGCAACTGTGATTAGATTGAGCAGACTGCATTTTCCAAGACCTGCCTACGCTGAGTGTCAAAGACGCCTCGTTTGGTGTGTGGTCGCAAATTTCATGAACACATTTCAAGTATAGAAAACAATTTCTGCTTCTTCTCTCAAACCAATGTTCATCAATTTCCTCTGGAAAAAATTTCAAACTAATGAAGTAGCTTTTTAGATGCATAATGTTTTGATGGTACTCCAGTAAATGCATGAAAGATTCTTTGGTGTGCCTGAGTGAGTGTGAGCCCCCATTAAACTGCACTTTTATGTAATGAGTCAATTTCAGCTGAAAAATCCCTCAGAACTCCTCCTTGAATTTGTTTTCACAGGATAATCCAAACAAACAGATGTCTGGATGTTTAAAGATGGACTGCTCCACAAACATAACAGTAGTTGTTCACAGTTAATTAAATTGTATTTCTGACGGCTTTTGCTGCCAGACTTCACAAACCAGCGTGCTCTGACCAGATGAGAGAAGACAAAGCCGTGTCTTTTATCTAAGTCTCCCACATAGAGATGTATGGTACCGCACCGCATGTACACAGCACTGCAAATGTAATTGTTTTGCAATGCCAACCACCACTTTTATACTTAATCTAAATTATTCTGAAAAGCATAAAGTGCATTAACTCATGTTTCATCTTTTAACGCTCTAAGAAAATGAGTCCATTCACCAAATCATTCCCCTTTTATTTGAGGATAAACGGTCAAATGTTATTTTCCACACAGATAATCAAATAAACGTCAGTCTAAAAAATCACTCCTGACAGGAATAAATGGTCATACCCCCCTCCCCCCTCCCCCCCTTGTTTTATGAGGAAGCTGTGTCTGCACTTGTGTGTGTCTGTGGGTGGGTGGTTGTGTGGGTGTGTTATTGAGTGGCTCTCAGACACACTGTAACTGCAGGCAATCACAATGGATTATTGTATATGACAATGTAATTTGGTATTAATCTGGCACTGCATGTTGCATCTCCCTTCCCAATGTATTCCCAAAGTGTTTAAAAGCTACTTGGAGGCTGTTTAAAATGACTTCTCATGTCAACAATAGTCTTCAATCTATTAAGACAATGTAAATACACTTCAGTTAGTGTTTGTGGCTTTCAATTGTCAGCATTTACGCAGCATATAATGTGAGTTTAGTGACAAATGTCCTTCTTTGTCCGATTAAACATTTGGGAATGTTTGTACTGCACTTTGTCTCTTACTTACCTGACCACCCCGTACATCACGAGGACATTTCCCAGCAGTCCCACCACACAGATGAGAGAGTAAAGAGCCGTGATGCAAACAGCGATGACGAGACTGGAAGTGTCCCTAGTTGCGGGTCTGCTTGTGTCGTTGCTCTTTGAATGCAAAAGCATGGGGTCCTCGGTGAATGTGACATTGGAAGGAGTTACAGAGACCGTGTAGTGTTCGTTATAATCTCCAACGACGTCGAGACGAAGAGTGGTGAACTCCATCTCCAAGGGAAAAAAAATATCAAATGAGATTTTTTTTTTTTTTTTTTTTAGTGCGTAAAAGTAAGAGATTTGGAGTACTCAGAACAAGCAGCAGGTGCAACCAAAAAGCAAACGCACTAAAACTGAGTGGGAAATTGACAGCGAGACGCCCAGAGGAGGTTTGTTCTCTCTCTCTCTCTCTCTCTCTCTCTCTCTCTCTCTCTCTCTCTCTCTCTCTCTCTCTCTCTCTCTCTCTCTCTCTCCCTCTCTCTCTCTCTACTGTTTGTGCATATGTGAGTCCCTTTGGCAAAACGCACTGGTGCAAAAAGCAAGATGTTCGGACCCTTATTTCCTGCCCAATTTCTTTCCCTGCGCCTTCAGGCTTTAGTCAAAGCGCTTTAATTAGATTTGGCATGTACAGTATAGCTGATATACTTCATCATATCCTCCTGCTCGCCGCCCTATATCCTCTTCTGCTCTTCATCATCATCATCACCATCATCATCATCATCATCATCTCCTCCATAGTACAGTACCATCCTGTTTCCACCTGCCACCTTCTGTAACAGCTCCTCAAACAATGTCATTCACTGAACATCTGTCATTGCTGTGGCTTTACAACTCAATTAGGCGTTTCTTTATTGAGTCATTCCTCGTATTGCCGACGTGGAGCCTGAGGTATTTTCTGGTGTAGCTCCTCGTGGCCCGTGGCCCGTGTTATTGAAGCTCCATTAGAGAACTGTATTTTCTCACCAGGCTTGCACCTCCATGAAATTACCTTACTAAAGCACAAGCAATTACAATTACCTGCCAGTAGCGAGTCTGTTGAAATATTTAAGTATGTTTTGACATCCTAAAGCATCGGATATATGTGGATTTTTAATGTAGCTGATACAATCAGTCGCCTTCCTATTCCCTCATGCTAATGTGCGTCAATGTGCCAAAGACGCACAAACATAATGACACATTCACTCGAGAAATTTACATCTGCTGTAGTTCAATATTTAATCAATTCTGCTCATAAATACACAGAATATAAATGACTTTTCTCTCACTGCTTGTGGAACATTTTTGCCATATTGATCTATAAAAAAGCAGAGTAATTAAGGTTACTTTACATCTAATGCAATATTCAGTCTTTGATTCAACACTGACACATAGGCTAAATCTCATCACATATAAGATAAATTAGTCATTTGGAGTAAATCGTATAAACAAAAAAAACCCTGCTTGCCAATACAAGTCAAGCAGGTTTTTTTGTTATATAATTTACATGAAAGCACTGATTTATGTGAAAGCCACCTTTTGTGCATAGACCATTACAGAGAACAGCATTAGGAACATATGCAGCTGCACATTACTGAAAGCTGAAATTGGACTTTGTACGCCTAAACATGCAGCCTATTTGAGCTCTTCTCTCTGGGGCAATAGTTTATTTGAACAGATTAAAATTCTCCCCTGGCAGTGCATGTTGCATTTGTTATTGCAGTCTTCATGCACTCTGCAAAGTGACCTTTACAAAATCCGCCTTTAAGCAGCCGCCATCGGTACACCAGCACAAAGCAGGGACTTTCAAACGAATGGGCCAGTGTGCTCAACAAAAGCTGTGATACCTCCCTCTTTACTGTACCGACTAAAGATAGATCATGTGTCTTCCTAAGATGAGGAGCAGTAATTAAAATTATCTGGTTTGTTTTAGAAGTGAGTGAGCTCATTTCTCAACAAGGGTTTTTGGTTAAAAGCACCTCTTTGGCTTTTTAGTTGTCCACAAGTAACAATAGTTCACCAAAAAAATTACTTTTTTTTTTTCCTCCTACTTGTATTTAGAGATTTTGTTATGAAATACCACTAAACCATGAGGGAATGAAGAACAAATCAGTTGCTGTAAAAAAAATTAAAAAAAAATCACAAAAAAAAGAGACAATACCAAGAGTGTCATTTGAACCTGAGCTCCTTTACTGATGAAAAAAGCTGGATATCTTAAGGGATGACTCAACTTTCAAGGTTTGAGATGTAAAAATGTGTTTATAAAAGAGCTGTAAGCACAACGCTTACGGCTACAAAAAGTCTGAGGAGTGAAAATCATATCTGATGTAACAGTCTCTGGTGGTATTTAAGGGTGAGTGCCTTTCGGTGGGTGTAATTTGAGGGGAGGGAGGCAGTGTGGGCAGAGAGGTCAAAGGGGTGATCAAACAGACACATCTTGTCACATATGTCTCATGGAATTCATCCCACGACAGCTCAAAGCGGGCTCAGCAGCAAAATGTGGTCTGGATGGTTATTTACACTGCGTATGTGTCTGCCACTGAAGCCCTCATCGCAACTTTCAATCTTAACAACAACAGCCCGAGTGGGACAACTAACCCCGCCTGCAGAAAATGACTTACACAGCAGTTGCCAAAGTAAATCCATAAAGTTTAATTTCAGTTACAGCAGTCGAACAGAGCGAGAACAAGCAGCAATTGACTCATGCAACCCAGTCTCATTGAGCAGAGATACATATTATATCAATGTTTAGGAACACAATTCATATCAACTTTTCAACCTCAATAAGACAAATTATGTTTCAGTGCATGGTTAAAAGATTTTATTATCAAGTTCAGTTACTGGCAGCCGGTTGGTTAGGTTCAGGGAAAGACACCAGGACATGTTTTATACAGAGGAACTCCACAAAGATGTGACAAAAGTTAAAAAAAAAAAAAAAAAAAAGCCATTCATATTGAAACCAAATCGTACGTCATTGATAAATCTGGAACCTCCTGCTGCTGCCAAATCTAGAGGGCTATCCATGTCAGTAATGCACTAAAATATTGCATATGATATGCAGGTAATATGCTTTAAAAGCTTGAAAATATATATAATAAACCATGCATTTGTGTTTAAAAATCTGGAGATTTTTCATAAAATGTGTTGCAACAAAGACAGAAATAGGTCTGTGCATCCAGTATCTGACATGGACGAAATGTTACTGTTAGTGCTGTTGTGTTTATGTTTTGTCTTCTGCCCATGGGGAGAATCACTCATGATTAGACTGTACAGGCAGCATGATTACTTGCATCACTCATCAGCCCAATGGAAACCAAGGGAAGCATTACGCTGCCTCCCTGAACCCATCACATTCATAGCAGGGAGTGCAGAATGGGGGGATCTTACAGTAGGCTTCATGTTTATATAAGTACGGAGTGATGATGCTGCCTTCTTAATTGGTAAATTATTACACAAGACAAGTAGACTTCTTTCAGGTGCTGTATAATCTATAAACATGTGTATGTTTGAGAATTGTTACATACATTAAAAAGCCTTTCTTTATTGTCTTGGCTGGAAAAATTTTGTACATTTCATGTATTTTATTTATTTATTCAAACAATAAAAACAAACAAATCAAAAACAACAAACATAATAAAGTAAAAAAAAAAAACATGCAGAAAGGAGCTGGGTGAAGTATAACTTATATACTCCCATCCACTTATACCCACTTACACCGGCTTTTCTGCTAATCACAAGTCCCATGTCCCATGTAGTAGACTTCACTTTCAACATAAATAGGCAAAATAAATTCTTGGGTTTTTTTAATTTATGTATTTATTTATTTATTTAGTTATTTTTAGACAAAAGAAATTCTAGATCCAGAAGGACACTCCAATATATCAAAATAAGTCAACATATTGTCCCACCCCCATTCCATATGACCAGGCCCGTCGGCCAGTGTATACAGTCCATAACAAAGAAGAGGTCAGTTTAGACCAGTGCTTCTCAAATACTGTGGTGGGTTAGGGGTGGGGGCGGGGGGGGGGGACCAGGGGGGAC
>JAPSES010037026.1:0-12484 GCA_029822895.1 Maxillicosta whitleyi
CTGATGACAACTGACTTTTTTTTTTAATCAAGTGTTTATTTTTGTTGTGTCCATTTTATTTTGAATGCAACTCAAGGGTTAAATCAGAAAATGTCACCTGTACCACGACAAATGTAAACAATATAAATAACTTAAATATTACAAAACTGGGATGCTTTCCACGTAACAATGGGGGGGGCTGAACGGGTGTGCACAGATCTGCGGACTGGGGGGGTGAGGTGAAGGTGAACCATAAGAGTGGGAGAATGAAACTCAAAGACACTTATAAGACGGGGGTCTCTCACTCTGAGATACTGCAGGTGGCAATGCCAGCATGATTCCCAGGTGCAGTGGTCATAAATAAATAAGCAGTAAAACAACTCTGCAAAAAAAAAAAAAAAAAAAACGCCATCAAATAATTTTCATGGCCGATTATGTCATATAAATCAACAAATCATGTTAGCACTAAACATAACCAAGACAAAATGATGTGTGTTCACTAGCTATATATTACCATACATCAGTGGATAGCTCAGTAGGCAACACTACAGACCATGAACTGATAGGAGTCTCATATTTTTCAATGCCATGGGTACTGAATACCATCAGAGGAAAAGACACTTTTCAGGGACATGCCTGACTTTCTGAGTTATGGAAAAATGTGCATGTTTGAAGGATAGAATGTAAATTAATATTTTAAAATAGTGGTGTATGTGCTTTGACATATCCTTGTGGAGTTATGTGGTTATAGTGCATCCAAAAACTGATTGCATACTGCGCCCACCAAAAAATTGAATCACCAGCCTCTCCACAGCCTGTTAAGAGGCACTCAAGTCTCCGCAGCTTCAACATAACCAGACTGGAGTGATTTTCACCTCGCTGTTGGAAGAGCTACATCAAATATTGTAACATTATCATTAGAAAGTCCATTGTGACCTTCTTAACCTCTAAAAATCATATTTTAAAATAGACAAACATATGTGTAGTTGATGGAAACAGAAACTAAATAAATTAATGTCTCACCAGATATATGCGTTTTGTTTTTCTTTTTCGTAAATACAGTGTGGGTTTTTCCAGAATGTGGACACTGCAAATGACAAACTTGTCACCTTTAATTTATAAAACTTGTGACTTGAAGATGGCAGATAATGCAGGCCTGATTAAATATGCCAGATAACTATATATGTGCGAGCTACATTCTATTAAACGTTTGATCGATAAAAAGGTCCATCCTGTCAATCCCAACAATAAAAGTCAGCTTCTATGCCCTGTGCTATAAAAGGCAAGGAGACAACTGGGTAATGCTGGTGACGTTCCCATGTGGTGGTGATGGTGGCTTGTGGGTCTTGTCCAAACATAGTGACGAGGTCATAGCCTTTGTTAGCAGAGTGTAAAACAGAGATGCTAAGGCTAGATTGGGCAGAGAGCAGTAATTGAGCCATCTGACTCAGATGGACCTTGCCTTGCACAGCTGAGTAGACCAGCACAAAGAGGCCCTGGCAGTCTTCCAGGTTAAGTATGCCCGGCTTGCGTTTGCAATTTTAGCATGTATAGCCTCACGCTGTGGTGACACAAAACACTTGATTCCTCTCAAACATCTGTGATCTTTCTTCTTGGCTTCATTTCAATCTATACCTTTTGGGTACAAGTTTCTCCTCAAAAATATGCTAAATGCCCCTTTGTGTGGTAATCCCTCTGAAAATAAACTCAGAAGAAGCAGACAAAAAAAGAAGACAGACACAGTAAGCAGATTGACAGATAAACCAAAAATTCTTCCTCAGATCTTTAAATATCACACTGAAAATAGTTCTGGCAATGCTGGCAGATTAGAACCATGCATCACCCAGACTTTCCAACCGGAGCGTGCTGGATTTAAGGTAACACTCTCAGGCATATTTCACAGCAAGAGAAAATAAAATAGGTCAGGTACCAGAGAAGATGAGCAGCAGCAGCAGAGAGGCACGTAGCACTTCAACTGAAACATGCATTTTCAATTTCTGTCAACTCCAATATTGGACGAGGCTGACATCAAAGTTTAACTAATCCAAAGAAAAACAGACACTTCTAGATTCCCAATAACTTTAGAGTAGGTTTAAGAGCTTCACTTTTATCAACAAAGGATGCCCTTCTGTAATTAAAAAAGCATGTTTTACACAGCATCGCATATCGTATTCGACACAGTTATCACTTAACCTTGGAGATAATCATGTGACATTGTGAGCCCTGACCCTCCACAGCCCACTCACTAGCTGAACGGGGGCTTGTTTCTCAGGAAACAAGGCTGTTATCACCATGTCTCCTGCAGCTGGAGGGAAGGATGGGGTAGACCCAGCACACCATCCGAATATCATCTTGCATAGTTCAAACATAGTCTGCATTACTCAAAGAATGAAATGTTTGAAAAATTAACAGGGTCAGAAAGTGTACCAATACAAGGAAACTGGAATCATGTTCCAAACCCTGACAATGGTCCAACTTCCAAATATGCCGACATCTGTCTATGATAAACATATCTTAAGGACAGTTTCAGCGATCATGTTTCGTGGAACATTGTTGAATTTCTATGAGTTTCTTAGATATCTTCGGACAGGATCAGCAGTTCTCAACCTTTTGTGCCTGCCCATTATCGTAACATTTCTATGATGTTTGCATTTATTCATTCATTTGTGTAACAAACTAAAAAAAAAAAAAGTTATAAAATGTGACACTGTTCTATCATGCAGCATGTATCTTTATAGAATTATCAGGGATAAGTGTCAACAGTTGTCGATACTTTTATTTGATGATGCTGACATGTTGTTCTCCTCCTAAATGATTTATAGACTGAAAAAGTCTAGAAGCATCAGAAGATGAGTTAAGGTTTCCACATGTGTGTGGTTCACACTGCATCCAGCATGCTGCCAGCAGCTGTTAGCGGTTAAAGAACAGGTTCTAAATGAGCAGTGGGACTGAAGCCACAGTCTGGATCAGGAGGGAAAAGAGCTGGACCACAAGTAAACACGTACAGATGAAACTTATTGAGCCGACAGTATACCTCTCATAAGCAGTTGCTGTATTCCATTCTTCAAGAGGTGAGTATTTTTCTTCTATTGTCATTATCTGTCTGCCATTAGAGTGGACCGCCATGTAAACCTGATCCGTGTCTGTGCTATAGCGTAAATCAATTTTTGTTGGGGCTCCTCCATCTTATTGTAAAGTGAGAAACAACTGTTTTCACTGTTTTCTCCAGACTTAATGCAAAGCAGGAGATGAACCTGCAAACATCACAGTTAACGGGTTTGTTTTGTTTAGCTTTTTCACTGCTGCACACGGTCTGTCCAGTGTTTGACCCTAAACATTTTGAGTTTTGAACATACAACTAAGTTGTACGTCTAAGTACAGAAAAACATGGAGACGGACGACAACTTCATTCAAAGTCAAGTCAGAGTCTTGGAGTTCTGTGCTTGAACCTAAAAATGAGTTTCCTTCGTGTCTTCAGTAAAAGTCTATCAGTGTTATCTTCCATTTATAGAGTCCAGTATAGATTTTTTTTTTTTTTCAGTTGAATAAACTCATTACTCCTTTCTTTCATTTCTTTATACATTGTACTGAGGTTCAGACATACCATGCATTAATAAGCAGGTATGTCCACAGACAGATGATGCACCCTACATGATAATACTTTGGTGAATAGCTCTTCAGTCAGGCTGCCTGTGTTTAAAGTGGCTAAGAAATAAATGAAAAGGATGAGCAATTCCACATTTACACCACAATGCTCAAATAGTTAATACAATTACAATCACTTGAAGGGATTAGAAAAAGTACTTTACTTCAGGTCTATGTAGTCTGCATACATGTATCAAACATGAGGCTCAGGGGCCAAAAGCAACCCGCCAAAGGTTCCAATCCAGCCCAAAGGATGAATTTGCAAAATAAAATCAAAAAAATTACACTGAAGATATCAACAATTTTACATTTATAAACTATCCTCACAATAAAATGCGAATAAGTTGAGCAAATGTTTTGAGAAAAAAAATAGTTCAACTTTTAAAACAATAATAGATTCACTGTGTTAATAAGGTGAGACATTATTGTAGAAATGGTTCTTATTTCAGTTTCGAACACTAAAATTTTACCAATATTATGTCTGTTACCAAACAGACATAACATTGTGTAACATTGTGTGTAATGCACATGTATAGATGATAAGTTGAGGCATAATACTGTTAAAACTGCACATGCTTAAGTTCCAACCTGTTTAATCTATTTATCAACTCCTTCTCCCAAGCAAAATGTCAGGAAAAAGCATTAAAAAGGTATTTGGAGAAGAATACAAAGTGTGTTTATAAGCAGATGATGTCCTCATTCCAATCACAGACCCCAATTCAGGTTTACTGGTGTGAATGAAAATGTTGGAAATGTACGGTACATATTCAGGATATGTTATAAATGTTAATAAACCTCAAGTTTTAACATTTAACTTTCATCCTACACAAGAAATAATTTCCGAGTTTAATTTTAAATGGTATTCGAAACGTATAAAATATTTAGGAGTGTATTTACCCAAAGATTTGCCACATGTATATGTTGATTAATTATATCCGCATTAACAAAGATATAATCAGTGACATCAACAGTTGGAGCCACTCTACCATGACTTTGGCAACAGGATACAAACAATCAAGATCAATATTCTGCCTAAACTGTTATATCTCTCTTTTTTATTTATTTATTTATTTTTTATCTCCACCAGTGCCTATTCCTGACAAACAGCTTATGGAATGGAATAAGCACATTTCAAGGTTTGTCTGTTGGTGTAATCCATCTTATTATGCTAAATGGAAAACAATTGACATGTCTTTATCTGATGCTAATTCTGACATTCTGAAAGCTACTTGACAACCACTCATTGGGTCAACCTAGCACTTACAACTTGGGAATCAGAGATCAGAAAATTACATCTACAGAAAGAAATTAAATTATCTTTAGATGGCCAGCATATGATCCTGATTCCCTACCTGCATCTCAAGACACAAGATTTAGAGAATGGGTGCTACATGGACTTACCGCTGTGTGTAACACCTATGGTAAGACTAATTTAATGTCCTAGGAAACTGTATGAATAAAGTATGATCTTGAGAGACAAGATTTGCAGTTTCATGATTATATTGGCAGGAGAATAGAATAGGCTATAAAAACATTCTACACGTATCGACATTTTAGTGACACTTATGGCTTCACAAGTCTGAAAAGCCTTATAAATAAGCTCTACCACGGGGTGACCTCACTCTAACTTACATAAAACAGAAATTGGAAAGAGAAATGAACATTTTAATCACAGAAGACACGTGGACAAAGACACGGGAAGTACTTTTTTCATCAATAAACTCCAACACATGGTGTGACTTTGGTTGGAAAAACCTTATCCGTTTATATATTATATATATATATATATATATATATAATGTCTAAACAAAAGTCCAAATTCAGTGCTGCTTCTGCACAGTGTTGGAGAGAGTGTGGAGCGACCACAGCAGATCATAGACACATTTTTTTGGTTGTGACCACTTATTCAACCCTTCTGGTCGGAGGTATCCATAATAATAATGAAAACACTAGGCTTTACCATCCTCTTTTACACTGTTGTATCTAGTTACTTCTCACGTGGATTCAGATGATGTTTACCTTAAAGATTTTGTTGATATCAGCTTAAAAAAAAAAGCCATAAAAAATGTTTGCTGCAGAAAAAATACCCACAATGTAACTTTTGATTTCAGTTGTAGAATACATTAGACTTATGGAACGTATGACTTTCTCCTTGCGGCTTCAGGAGGAGGTGGGAAAAAGATATTAGAGAAAATGGACAGGCTTTACAAACTGTGACGGTACCAACTAAAAACAAAAACAAACAGCTGAAATTAAATGCATGATTACATTACAATGGTCATCCCCAGATCTCACTTTATCGTTCTTGTTCTGTAAAAAAAAAAATTAAAATGCTTATAAATAACAAGTGTAAAAAAAAAAAATGCACATGGTCGTTCAGGTCATTCATTTGCAATTTGAGTTTTTTCACACTAAAACAAAGTGAAAAATTTAGATTATTAGATAATGGTTATTATTATTTTACTGGTCTGGTCCACTTGAGATCACATTGGGCTGAACTAAAATGAGTTTGACACCGCTGATCTAAAGGGTTGGAATCTCAAAGGAAGAAGATGGGAATATTCAGAGAGTGGTCGGATAAAATGTAATAAATCAATAATGCAGCCGTCAATGACTACTGCACCAACTCCAAATCTCAAACACTTATTTCAAGAGGTTAAAAACTGACAGGTTTTTTTTTTTTCCACTCTAAAGTGTCTTACTCATATAATAGGGATATTGTGCACAATTATGATTCCAATATCAAAAGTGCCACATTTTAAGTACGTAAACTTCCATATACTCAAACTGTAATAACATGTTACAGCATGTGCAAATGTCAAACACATCCTCAGATTCTTTCCTGAGATGCATGGGAGGGGAAACGGTGGTTTTTGACCTCATTTGACTTGTGAGAAATACATCTCCTTGGTTTAACTCAACAGACCATCACCATCACCATTTTAACCTGCAGGTGTCACTTAGGTCATCATCTATTTTTTGTCTATTAGAGGTAAACTGCCTCTTCACCAGTGACCTTTCATATTATTCATGTCTGTTGCTGTTTTTTCCCCAGTCGATTATAAATTAGATTAAAAAAAGAAGAAAAAAAAGCCTAGGTGAATCTAAATCACAGCGCTTATTAAAGCAGTTCAAGTAGCAAAAAACATAGACTTGAGCATTACGCTAAAAATATAATATAAAGATTGAAGTATTTCTTTAATCTTTTGAGTTCTTATTCTGTTCTATTAAATGTAATACTTAGCCATTATCCACTATATGAGAGTCAAAGGGTACTTTATAATTCTGATTGAGTCTGGATCAGTAAATTCCTTTTTACAACAACATAAATGGCATATTTATGTAATATCTACCAAAATATGTACGCTACACACACACCACAAGAACACTGAAATGTAAACCTAATAATAGTTAGCAAAACAGAATATTCAACATAGTAGCAAATGAAAGATTTGGTTTTACTAATCATCTACTAATGATGATCAATTTCACCAAACTGATCATTACAATTGATTTCCAGTGTATTTATGGCCTTAATGTAACCGTTGACCTGATTTAAGCAGGATATTCCCTCCAGCAGTGTTTTAAATTGTACATACTTAGATGTATTCTAAAATGCAGTTTTTGAGTTTTTCCAGTTGTTGATTTTCTTGAATTTTCCCCACTATAAGCAACAACTTAAGCTACTTTTAAAATGAAAAAAAAAAAAAAAGCTCCCTGTATTTTCTGATTAGAGTGATGGTAATCACCATAAAATCAGGTACAGACAGGTCCTAGCAACAGCCTCAAGGAAACCACCACAACCACAAACTACATTTTGTTTTGCAATGATATTTTAAGTGTATTCATATTCTATCATTTAGGCTACTGTACATATTGGGCAAAATTTACACCAAGTTTCGAAATTAAAAAAGACAAACATAAGTAAGTTTATATATCCAGTATATAATTTATAAAATGGAATATGTAGTGCATTTGCCATTTTACATAAAATATCTTTTGACAGAAAAAGTGTTAGACGGTGACACATTTTCATAATATGAAATAAATTCTAAGGGGATATTAGATTTTGATCATATCTACGGCCCAACCACTTAAATGTTCAAGTCTTAACAAACATGAGAATGCCTAGTCATGGCTCTCATAAACAAATCAACCCTTTCATAACATTAAATACAAAGCACACTAAATATTTGAATAACAGACTGTCAAAATGGACCAACAACAGGAAGAAGAGTGCAGGTAATCTGCTGCAAGTCTCCACTTCTGTGGGATATCATGCACAGTTTCATCTTCACAATAACACCTTATCATCCATAATAAAGCAATCATCATACTGTAATTAGACCGGAAGGCTCAAACAACTATATAATCCTCCCGATGAATCTTTTGTCACTTTCTAATTTACAGGTGAATTATGTAAATTTGTTGGTCACAGCTGACAATGTTGAGAGAGGAGGACAGATAAGGTGTGTACACAATTAGATGCAAATTCTATTTGCACTAGCATTAGTTACTTCACCACATCTGGGTCACTGGGGGGGTCATGGCCACTTTATTCATCTCCACTAAGACCTTAGGGTAGTGTTTTTCAACCTTGGGAATGGGACCTTGTGTGGGTCGCCTGAAATTTCTAGTAAATGATAAAAATAAAAAATTAGTTCCTTATAAACAATATATGGTGAGTTGAGAGAGACAATCAGAATACATGAAAGACATGGCAAACTGCAGATGAAACACTGTGGTACTGTTTATCTGTCAAATGTTCATTGTGGTGGGTTTAAGATGCTGCAGCTCTTTCATAGTTTGTGTTATTGTTTGTTCTGTGTTAATTTGCAGCCTTGTAAATACAAGTTGGACTGAGTGTACATACTGACCAAGGAAAGTAAAATTCTCACTTTGTGCAGTAATCTCAACATGGCTTTTCTACCTCTATTCATATTAATACAGTATACCACACATGTCATATAAACTACTACATGAACAAAATCAAATTAATATTTTAGCAAAAACATGTCTCTGTTTGGAATGTTTGGGGTCACAAGTAATTTGCGACATTAAAATGGGGGTCACAAGCCAAGAAAGGTTGGGAACCACTGCCTTAGGGGGTATGATCACTGAGGAGCTGCACTTGTCAAGATAGTTCCTCCTCTGTGACACAGACTAGGTCACGACCTGTGGGACCAAAAAAAAATCCCTCAAGCAGGCTCTGGGCTAACTTTAGCAACACAATAAAAGACCTGAGTCAAAGCAGAAAACAGCAAAGCTACCCACCAAAAATCAATTGCAGCAAGAAGGACAACATTAAAACGTGTTGTTTGTTAGCTAATATTCATTGACCAGTAGCAGCTCTACAGTTCACATTCCCTTACTATGACGGCTAACGTTAGCACTACTTTGAGTGTTACTCATTAGCCTGCTGTTAGTTTCCTTCATCAGTGATAAGGATGTAGTTTAGCCGTTTAATTAACGTCAACGTTAGCAAGTAAGCTATACACAAATGTTGCTGTCTGCTCCAGTTTGTGGGCCCCAAGTATCGTTAGCTAGCATGAGTTAACCTCTCGCGTTCCGACACTCACAAACACACACGGCGGCTGACCCTGGTGCCAGCCGTGTCACACCATGCCACAAAAAACAAAGCAGACATCGTCTTTTACCCGTGTAGACAGCCGCGTGGTCCCCGCTTCTCTTTCTAGCCGAGTTCCCTCGCTGTTTTTCCTGATATTCTACACCATTTCTGGTTTGAGGTTGTATCCTTCCAGCTCTAGAGAACAGCAGCGCCAGCAGTAGACCGAGCAGGGGAGGGCCGAAGCAACTCTTTTCATTTGCATTCCGGAGTGAGCACGTGACGTAAATTTGGTCAATGAGTAGAGGGGATGACTTTCTCCCCGCCCACTTCTCTGTTCATTCCCCGCCCCTTTGTCTCTAGTTCCATGCGCCTGTCAACTACCACCGACCGCTGTCGAGATCTCCATGGCAACAACAGCAATTTAACCCTTGCCCTGTCCTCTGTTTGAACAGTACGTCTCTAAAGTTGACTCTTCCAAACAGTCACGTCACAGAAGTCTGACAGAAAAAAAAATTATTACAGGAAGACAAGAACAAAGTTTAAGAAATATAGCACTTTTTGGGTCACTCCCCCTCCACAGACAGAGGTCAGAGGTCAGGTTCAGAGCTCCTGGAGCTGGTAACGGTTTGGGTTTTGTTCAGAGGGTCAGATGCTTTTCAGTATTTATAATAGAGCCTTATTTCACTTTCAACGGTGAAGCGAGTTTTCAAAAGCCACTAAACAAGATTCACTTGGCCTTTGAGGCTCCTTGAACACATCTTTTGTTGCTTGCAAATGAATAGAAAGTAAAAGTTTGAAGCTTAGTTTAACTTTATTTGTATATATTTATATTTAGACTTAGATTTATTTGACATGTACATAACAATAGCACACTTGGCTTTTATCTAGGAAAAAAGAAAAATGGATATCTCATCTGGAAAAAAAATAAGCTTTTTTTTTTATTTTTTTTTTTAAATCAAAATCCTTTCATTAAATTGCTTTATTTCTACTAAACCCTATACCCTCAGTATGGTCTAATGCAAATTAAATGTGTGACATATATAAGAGAAGGTATATTGGACCTAAAGATACACCTTTAAAAAGAAAAACTCCAAATTAAAACATGGAAATCCAAATTGAAGTTGAAATTAGCGGGTGATTTTTAACACGTATTATCTACCATCCTGATATAAAACAGTTAGAATTAAAATAACGTTCCACATTAATGTTTGCATTACAGAAGAAAAAAAAGCTCATACACAAAATTATGATATTTTGAAACTTTTTTTATTTGCCTTTATTTGCTAAAAAAAAAAAAAAAAAAAAAAACATTATTCATATGGCATTGAGATCAAACTGGATGCAACTTTTTTTTCTCTTTTCTGTCTGTTTTCTCCTCTTCCTGCTCAGACTTTTCCCCCCAGCGTTCTCCAAACTGTACATGACACTATAACAAGCTTTTAATTCTGTATGTGTGCCCAGATGGAAATGACCCGACATGGTCGTAAAACAGACTGCAATGAATGGCTCCCATTGCAGGGAGCTGCTATTGTGTTTCCTGAAATATGAGGAGGGAGTGCATTCACCCGCCTACAAATACTGAATAATTTATCAGAATATGACTTATTAGGTCGGCCCCCGAGTTAATTATCTGGTCTTTCATAGCTCCCTTGGTACCTCGCTTGCAGCATCTGCATGAACAGCGTCATTCCAGTAACTTTATTTAATCCCCACAGACACATTACAGGCTTCCATCCAGACAGACGGTGGAATATTAATGGTTTAGGTACGACCGAACACAAACACAGCACGACTAGAACATACCCTTCAAGTGATGTTTATACAGTATCATGGGCAAAGTGTAGAGATGTGTGGATAATGCATGAGAACATTAATGGAATATTTATTTGGGTTCCAGTTCAGCTTGGTTCAGAGGAGGCGGATGGTTGTCCTCCATCGTCAGAAGTTCTTTGCATAGATAATGTTTTGAATAAGAAGTAACTTGTATTAAGTAAAATTAATTTGCATTGTTTGTTGGTGTCAGTTAATAATTGTGCATATGGCGACAAAAAAAAAAAACTGTGCACTTCCTTTATTCCAGTAGAAAATATAGATATTTGAGTAAAAAAAAAAAAAATACTAAGTGTACTGAAGTTCAGTACTTAAGTAAAAGTACCAATACCTTGCAAAATATTTACTCAGTAAAAGTAGAAGTACTACATCGAGAATCTTACTTAAGTAAAAGTATTAAGTATTTACTTTAAAATGTACTTTAAAGTATAAAGTACGCACACAATGTCAGTCTGTGGACTGTGTCATTATGATACAGAATGTAGACATACTTATTTATGCCTCTGACAATGTCACTGCTCAGTGTCACAACTATATTATGTGGATTGAACCGATTGGTGTCAATATTGTATGTGTGATTTTTCATGGAATATTTAGATGAAAAGTTAAAAAGAAAAAAACAGATTTAGATGAAAATATGTGAATATAATGTAACGAGTAATGGCATCAATTTATAAAATGTAACAAGTGGAAAGTACAGATAACTGCTACAAAATGTTGTGAACTAAAAGTAAAAGTATGCATTATTATTTTTACTTAAGTAAAGTACAAATACAAAAAAAAACTACTTAAGCACAGTGATGAAGTAAAACTACTTTGTTACATTCCACCACTGCAAATGAAAGACTAAGGGTGTTGGAGGACATTTCTATACTGTTGCTGTGCAGAGCTACTTGAACCTTTTGTCACATTAATATAATAACAACTTTAAACAACTTTAAAAAAAAAAAAAAAAAAAAAAAAGAAGTAAACGAAGAGATGTGAATATAATGTAACGAGTAACGCCATCAATTTCCAAAATGTAAGGAGTAGAAAGTACAGATAACTGCCACAAAATGTAGAGAAATAAAAGTAAAAGTATGCATTATTATTTTTGCTTAAATACAAATACAAAAAAAAACCCCAAAAAACTTAAGTACAGTAATGAAGTAAAAATACTCTATTACATTCCACCACTGATGTAACAGTAACATTGTACCCGGCTTCTGGTGTATGAGTGTGTGTGTGAATGTGAGGCTTCGTAAAACACTTTTAGTACCAAGGTGTAGAAAAGCACTATATAAAGGCAGAACATTTTCATGTATTTGCTTTTTTTTAAATTGTATTTTATCGTCCTCCATTCCCTTTTTCTTTTTGAGATTAAAAGTTCAAATGTCTGTATATGTATTTTCCTGAAAGAAATATTAAGTTTTTTTTTCTGAATATAAGTAATGTTGTGTATATATATATATATATATATAT
>JAPSES010037036.1:0-12484 GCA_029822895.1 Maxillicosta whitleyi
GAGGTTTATCGTAAATTTTAAAGCCCTCACTCATCATTTCTTGCTGTGTGTTTGTGTTGGATTGTCTGCCTTTTAACTCTGCAGAATAAAACACTGGCTTCTCATTATTTTTAAGTCTATTTTATGTCCACTTTAATCATATCTTCTAAAGTACATGTAAAAAAGTAACTGGAAATATATATATATATATATATTGTTGAATTGAACTGGGATAAAAGGTGTTAACATATACTGTATGGAACAATCTATAAAATGCCCTGAAATGTAAGAAGTCTCATTGGATGATAGAATCTTCTTTAGCAGATTCAGTCGTATATTAACAATTATTTAAAAATGATTTGCTGTTTCATGATTGTGCACTTTATTTATCTTGTGCAATAAACCTTATCCTTATCCAACCTGTGGCATTATCAGCATGTGCACGGCTATAAATAGTATTTATAGCCATAGTATAGTAGTATAGTATAGTATTTGATTTGTCTATATTATTGATTTTGTACGTTCTTATCTTCTTGTATTTTTATATGATGTGTGTACGTAGTTTGGCCATAACCTTTAACCCTTCCATGCTCTGGAAAAACAGAAGTAGCCTAATCTAATTTCAGTATGTTTACTTTGTTACCTGTTCTTTTACTTACTGTCATAACTAAAGTGTCGTGTCACATATACAGATAAACACATTTGATTTTCCTTATATTATGCTTTTATCTGCGCTTTCTCATTCTGCTTTACAGTTTTACATACAAATGTCCTGATCTGCATAAGACACTTGCTGCAACACCTACTGAGAGTGCAAAAAAAAAAAAAAATGGTAAAATTAGTTGAAGAGGAACATTTGCCAGTATCTTCTATTACATAATCTGGCTATCATGGCTATCATGGCTATTATTAGCTAATGTGTGGTTGCAAACATCACTACCAAAAGAAGAAGTAAACCAGAGGTACAGAGTTTTGTAAATGTATTGACAAACTGACCAGTTTGACAGGACAGGAAAATGGCACCATTCTCACTGTGTGTAGTTTAGTCAGAGTTACATGTGGCAACTTCCCAGTGTCTTAATCTGTGAAAAATGCATGAAAATACTGGAAGAATCAACAAGGTAGAACATACTGTGCAGTAATCAGTTGTAATATGACACATTATGAAGGATTAAACAAGTGTTTTTCAGTCTGTTTTTTGATGTCTTACAAAAAGTAGTGATCTTTATTCACAATAAATGTATAAATCATCTGATATTTAAAGTGCCAAAAGCTAGAATCCCCCCCCCCCCCTTTCCTTTCCTATTAATCACGTGATAAGTCTTGAAATGTATCATGTAATGGTGTTTATGTAACCGGATACAAAGTAGTTTAAGCAGTCTCCACACCTCAGAGAACATTGAGGCTTTGGTATTTCAATAATAATTCAACTTACATAGGATTTCTAATGAAGGACTTTTAATGACAACAGAGTGTGATATTGTCATTTTAACTGCTTCCCCCCCAAAGGCCAAAATACACAGTGTGAACATAATACATATCTATACAGAACTAAACAATGCACAGATACTGTGCATAACCCCAACTTTCCATATAGAAAACAATTACATTGAAAATCTGATAAAAAGTAGAAGTTAAAGTCACAGTAAAGATCAAGCGTTATGATTAATAAGGAATTACTAATTTATTCTTTGGTCACTGGTGATAGACATTTTCATAGTGTAGCCACAAATCCAGTTCAAGAAATAATGAGAACACCTCATAGAGTCAGTATAGATAATTAGCCAATTAAATCATGTGGAGAACAAGTTAAAGACTAAAAAAGTCTTTTAAAATTTAGAATCTCTTGGGATGTTCTATTCTGTATTTTGTATGAACTTGTAGTTAACATGCACCTGCATATTAAAATTTATTTAATTTCCATATTTCAAGATTGATTAAAAGCAACACCAAATAATTAGAAGCTAAGAAAAAACAGGTGATTTTATAAAATGACAAAAAAAAAAGTACATGTAGTCAGATGTATTAATAAATAAGACTGGACATAATTTAAAAAAAAAAAAAAAAAAAAGGATTTTAACATTGTTTTTTTTCCCCTCCACTGGATAGCTGACATTAAAAATGCACAAATTCAGGAAAAATTAGGGTTGCAGATAAATTCAGCGTAAGTCTGACGAAAACAACGAAAAGAGTTAAATTTTATTACATTTAGAATCTGCTGAGATATTTTATAGGTTAACGTCTTCTTCTTTGCATAAACAGGTGCACATGAACGATGTGTTAAATATAATTTCAGGTTTGTGTAATACATTTATGTCCACGCAGTTTTGTTGTTGTGTAACACGTGGGTAAGATGTCATTATACAACTGTTAGATAAGGTCGCTGTTATATAGCTAAGCTAACCGGGCTAACCCTCAGAGTAAGAGGAGCAGGTGGTTCGATGGTTTCCTCCTCTTCCATTCTCCGTCTGGTTTGGCGACCTTTCATCAACAGTAGAATGGGAGACATAGCTTTGAAATCCAAGATGCCGACACCGGAGACAGCACTGCCAGGACGGACTGAGAGCCTTAAAGTCTCCGGTAGGACTCTTAGCATTAGCACGTTAGCTTCTGTAGAGTTCATATAACTTTATCACACACGCGCACCAAAGCCTATGATGGGTCCTGTGGTATGGTTTGAATATCAGGCTAATCCTGGTCTGGTTATAGTACTGTAAATGTCCACATAATGCACAAATTAGGTACGTTTTAAGTTAAAATTGTCACTACTGTTGCAAATACTGGTAGACAACGCCAATAGGATGTGCGCATGCGCAGTGTATGGCATAACACAGAACTCTCCTTGTCAACATTGTGTAAATAAATCAGAACATCATTCTCAATTTCTTGTTCTCCACATTGCGTGGATTAACACAGATGTAGTGTTCATTTAACTATATCATTCTTATTCATTTTATTAAGCCTTCATTTAACACTGACTAGACTTCATTTATTGAATTAGGCAGAGAGGAAAGAACCACAAAATACCATGAATGGCTTCAGGAATCAGGATATTCCAGGTTACAGGTGTAGAATAACCAAAGCTGGATTTTTAGAAGTAAAAAAAAAAACCAAACAAACAACGAATAGATTAGAAAAGAATAGCAATATGGCAACAAATGTCATGTCAGTTAACCTTGATCAATATTAAATGTCAAACTATAATTATTTTGTTTAATGGCTGATTTTTCTTATTGTTAATGAAACAAAATCAGAGTGTGGGATTCTAAGTTATTCGTAAAAGCAGTAAGCTGAAAATGATGTGAGAGGTTTAACAAGACAAAACATATGCATAGTCTCTGATGCTGTGATTATTTAATTGACTATTCACAACATTACACCAAATTAAGAAAATAAGTTTAATTTGAATGAAGACACCATCTCTTCAACTTTGACACAACAATGTCAAATTGGATTTATCAATGAACTGGAGAGATTTTAGTAGCTAAAGGTGAAGGTTGAAAGAGTTTTGAAATAGCTACTTATCAAGTTTTGTTAAAAATTGTAATTGTCACTAACTGTAGCTTGCTTGTAATTCTGAGAGCAACATGAACAGATGACATAAGGTTTGGGAATGGCATTGAACTATTTACACTGTACTTGTGATTTTCTATATTGGTGAGTTTGATTTATGAGGTTTATGGAGGTATAAAGTTATGTGATGTTATTATATTGCCCGTGTTTGTTCATCCATGTTTCAGACTGAACTGTGTCAGTTCTGACCTTGTTTGGATGATTCTAAACAGATCTTTAGTGCAGCTATTAACAACACAAAATGTACAGAAAAGTGGTTTTACTGTGGCTGTCTTTGGTCTAATAAAAAAAGCTAAGCCAACAGAGCTATAATGTAAACCATCAGCTTATGCAGAACATGAAGATTTTAAGATACTGTGTCATTTTGATCTATTGTTAACTAACTGGCTATGACTTTTCATTTTGAAGAAGAAAACTTGACGATAATATAATACACACTTAAGTAAACAATGAACTTAACACTTAATTCAGTGCTTGTATATACAGTCTGTGGCATAGTGTTGATTCGTCGGTGGTTTTGGTAGAACCAAGTGTGTTCTGGGACGTGTCTTCCCCCTGCTGTTGACAGTTTGGAATATCAGTACTACACAGAACCCCTTAGACCAATGAAATTGTTTTTGACAGTAATGAAACTAATCACTCATTTGCATTACGTTACACCACAGTGGGAGTGAAAATAGTTGTATGTCTGATGCTGAAATATATTAGATAAAAGTGTATTGGTGTGAAAACCAGATGAGTTTTCAGTGTGTAAACAGACAGACAGCAGTACTGAGTTGGCAGTTGGGGCACTTGGCACCAACCTGCCCCCACTTCACTACAAGTGAGGGTGCTGAGTCTTGGCACATGATGAATAGATCTGCTCTGGCATAGAACAAAAGACCTGACACACACATACAGACGTCGATTCACACACTCACTGCCCTCTAACATTAAAGCAAGGAACATGACTGTCTGTAATTAGTAGAAAGTGTAAAGGTTGTCTGCTGATAGTGTGGGAAATTGACTCTTTGGTATTTAGGTTCAGTCAGTAACTGTTAGAGAGACAGAGACTGTAACATTGAATGTCTGGTTTTTAATTTTAGAACTGAATTGCCAAAATTGTGTTTGATATTTTGTGCACTGTTTGGGGGGGTTGGACAGGGGAAGGAGCTTGTGGGAGTGGAGGGGTTAGGAGGGTGGGAGTCCACCACGAAAGGACGATCGGGATGAATGGATGGATGGATGGATGGATGGATGGATGGAAGGGTTCAGACGGAGCGGCAGACATGCTGGAGCATCGCCAAAGCTTCTCGGGAATGCTGCCACACCGAGAGAGATGAAGAAAGGGCGAGGAAGCAGAGAGGAAAGGAAAAGCCATGCCTGCAGTGGAGAGACTTGGCAAGGCTTCCCCTCCTTTGTCTGGATGGCTCAGGGCTGCAGCGCCAGAGGAAATCAAGAAATGTCCAGGCTTGGTGGTTGTGGATGGGGACGAGCTCTGGCTCAACTCAGAGGAGAAGGGAGAGAAAAAGTACTTTAAAACGATTGAAAACTCTGCTTCAGAAAAGGCTGCGGACAAAACAAAACAAGTGCTTTTCTCTTTTTTGAAAGAATCTCTACATTGAAGCCACTGGACATGACGAGGTTTCTTAAACGTAGTAATGCTTCCACAAAATCGGATTTAAACTCACTAATGACTGTAATTTTTATAGCTGCCAATGCAGGGTTAATACTGTACGTGTGTTTTCTGGAGAACCAAATACCTCTGAACTGGATATGGTTGGATGTTTGACTTCAAGATGTCCACTGGTAGCTGAAGGTAGGCCAAGAGGTTTGTGTTTGAATGTTTGTTGGTTGTAAATCAGTTTAGTTGGTGTCAAAATCCCAAATGGTATCAAATGCATTCAAGTGAAAATGTTAGCATGTAGAGCCAATGTGAAGAGCTTTGTCTAGTGATGTTTGTAGAATGTGACCTGTACAGTAGGCCAAGAAGATGAACGATACAAATGTTGACTTTCAGATTTTATAACCTCGGTTTAACCAAGATTTGAAGCAATTTATTATTGTTTTTCATCAGATACCCACAAGGCTTTAATGCAAACTATAACTAAAATGACGAATCAAAAATGAATAGGTACAACCAGCTTTGTTTTGGGTCTGTCTCTGTTGTAATCAAATGGTTTTGTACAATAAGGGATGTTTAATGCGCAGTAGTTTTGTAAATCCTATCCTATCCTATTCGTAAAACAACTGAAAACTAAGTAAATTAAGTCAATTTGTCATTGCTGAAATTACCTATGCAACTGTCGAACTACAAATAAAACTAAACCAGACTGAACAACTACATGAAAATCAAAACTGATGATTATTTCACTAAACTAAACTTTGCTGTTACAAAATCTTGTTTGATACTTGTCTCCAGTCTTAAAAACAACAACAAAAAAAGCAGAAAGCGGCTTGACTTAGTGCTTTACGAAGTTCAGTAACTAACACAGTGGCAGTAACAGACAAGATTGATCAATATGATGAAGAAAAACAACAATTTTACTGTAAAAACTGAAACCAGTTTTATAAAATATGACATACCTATAGGACAAAAGCACTTTAAGTTACAGCAATTGAAATTTTTTGGTGTTATTGAGCTAAAATTCCAGAATTGTAACCACTTCTATTGACTGCTATTTCTGGCTGTTAATAACCCAGTCATATTTTGTCTAATCACCGGTGTTTTCAAACAGGTGTTGGGTTAAATATGTAATTGACAGACTTTAATCACCAACGTGTTGCTGCCTCTCTACCCTGTGGTTCCAAATGGAAGTTAAGAAATATGACTTTCGCTTGTGAAACGGCATTAGCTTCATATGTATTTAGTCGTTTTTTCATCATTTTGGAAAATATTTGGACTGAGAGGAGAGAGCTGCTAAAAGGCAGGTATTTTCCAACTCTGGTGGAAAACCACACTGAAACAAAAATAAAAGTAAGAGTGTGTCTTCTCAGTAACATGTCCTTTAAGTATAAGAATTCACAGTTGTCACTGTGCAGTAACATGGTCTTTATTAGCAATTTATTATGAAATATTTTTATGGATTAATTTCCCTTCTTTATATTTCATCTCTTACTCAAAACAATAACAGATGGTGTTGGTTACATTACAAATCCACCCACTCAATTTCACAGTACACGTCTTTAAACATTTACACTGTGTAACTAAACTAAGTTAATCAGAGCATTTCATATTTAGTGACCTATATTCATATGAGAATCCTTCATTCTAGTGAAGTAACTGCAAGTGTTAAATGTTAATGTTAGCTTAATGAAGGGTATGTGACATATTTAATATGCAGCCAAATGAAAAAAGTGTCATTTTTCTGACAGTATTGAGCAAATTATAATATCACTGCTGCATTAATATGTATGTTACATTTCACGGCTGTAGATTTTTAAGGTTTGAGCTCATTACTTAACACTAATCAAAACCAATGCAGCGTATTTTAGTAAATCATTAGTCATCATCATATCATAATATTATTATAATTTGAGCGCCACTAATCTCCCAAAAATCAACTCTCAGGCCTGTTTTCATCTTTGTAAGGATTAATCCAGATAACCCAAGACTGTTATGTAGTATTCTGTTGGTTTCTTTTACTAAATGTGTATGTTTTTAGTATCAATATTCTGGTTTTTTTTTTTTTTGGTTTTTTTTGTTATCTCCATGTAGACTAAGGATATAAATGAACAATTCTACTGTAATCTAGCATGTTTATAGAGTGGAATCTTGGAAAATTTGATAAATTCTTAGGTTGTTTTGAATGAATGAAGGAATGAATTGTTTATTTTGGTTTGTACATTAATCTCTGCAAACAGTACAACAACCATTATAAACACAAAAACCTTTGCCTATCCCTTTCACCTGACACACCACTTACATCAAACTAAATGTGTAATGTGTTTTCAAAGCCCATCAGATAAAACAATTCATTCATTCATGAATTATCCTGAATGAGAAGTAAAACACTTTTAAGAACAAAAATCAGACCAGTTGAAAGTAAGAAAACACACAAAACTAACAAACAATGTCCTGGGCAAATGTGAATTTATACAGACAATCTGTCTAATAAATGTAGTGTTACTTTTTCTCTACTGGCAATTAAATATGTCTTTATAATGTATAGAAAAATGATTTTTGATTCGGCAAAAATTTCATGATAATATTTGAGACAGTGTAAAACTTTAAAGGTGTCTACAAACTTTTTTTTCCACTTCTGTATAGTCTTTTATAGTCTTTTCCATCTTAGTAAATAGTTTGCTGCTTTGCTCTTTGTATTTTTGTTTCATTTAACAACAGTGTGTGGATTTGACATCATTTAACCACCTACTCATATAAATAATCTGTGTTTTTACATCCAAGAGGAGAGATTTATATTGTCAGAGACTCTACAGTGAGATCTGTAACAGGGGTAAGACAACACCATCTGTCATCTCATACAGTATATTTTTCTCTTTCCTTTTAAACCGGAATTTAAAAAGCCGCAAAACAAAAGGCTAATGAAAAGTGAAGCCATCTCCATCATGGCCTAATACAGATGTGTTCAGACACTGAGCAGCTGGTGAGCTCAAGACTTTTAATTAGCAGCTGGACTTGTAGGTGTAAATCATGACTGTAGCAGCTTGCTGCTGTGTCTACTTTTGACAGGGAATATTCTTCATCATTGAGATAAATACCTGCAATGACATGATGCTGAAATAGTGTTAGGGTTGGATAAAAAAAACAAGTTTTTTGGCACCGCACTGTGAAATGAAAGCAGCTGCTCATCTGGAGCCAAAAATCTTTGGCCAGCTGTGGTGTTTATTTCCTCATGGACAGTTTTCAGCAGCTAATACTCACAGCAACAATTAGATACTTAGTAAACTGAACTGTTAAACGTGCTGTAAACTAATGGAACTAAAAAATGTGTCTTGCTGTTACTCACATGAAGTAGACTGAAGTGAACTTCATTGATCACTGATTAATGTAGAGCTGAACATTTTGCTGGAATATCCATTCACAACCTCAGTTTTACGATTTCACCTGCATCTGTGTTGGTTTATTTGTCTGTTCGTCAGGAGGATTAGTAAAAAAAAATTCTGCACTTTTTATGGAAGGTTTATTAAAGGTTTATTGGAAGGTTCAGGCATGAACCACGGATGAATCAGTTACATTTAGGATCGGATTCATACGAAGTAGAGAGTTTCTCTAACATTGTGTGTTTGATGAATTCCAGGATTGCAGATATTATTGTTGGCAAAACAGGAATGACGTGTTAAATTTGACTCAAACTTTCAGCCGCGTTAGCTGGTCTATTCCAAACTATTTGTTCCGCAACTTTCTCTAGATGCAATTCTTTTAATAACTATAGATGGCTGATGCCCATCCTGAAGGCAGTGAGTACAGTGGTCAGTAATCAGATTCCCAGAACCTTCAGTTTGCTTTGAAAACATGGTACTGTCATACTATCTCTCCAGTTCTAAGAAGGATTTTTAAATGAAGAAAGTTGTTGTTTTTTAGGGGTGGGCAGTCTGTGGCTCCATGTCCATATGTGGCCCTATTTTATTTTATTTTATTTTTTTATTTTTTTGCAAGTCTAACATAATTCACTGTTACGCAGTTTTTAAAAATGTAGACTATACACCAAATAAATACTAAAATAAAAATATAAAAAAGTGTGAACATTCTATTACCTACTGTTTTATTTTCAAGTTACTTTTATTATGACACTGAGCATATTCACCTTTTCCAGTGATAACAAACTCTTCACATGCCCATCCATTTTTACTCCACAAGACAATAAACAGTTTTGTTTTCCCAGTAATGTTAAGCGATTGTTCTCTTGAATGTGGCTCTGCTTTTTACCCACAGCCCTCGCCACAGGGTATTGTCATCAGTTCATCATCTGTCTGTCCATCCATATCTGCAAAAACTTTGGCGTGGACTGAAGACCAATGGTTTTCAAGCGCGGGCATGTTATATTTCAGAACCGCAGTAAAACCTTTATACATGTTCTCGACATATTCTGTAAAATCAATCCTAAATACGTTATCACAGAAGAGCCACCTTCGACTAAAACAGACCAAATACACTGTTGTGGCTCCAGTTAGATGTTTTCAAATTTCCAGCCAAAAATGTCCCGTTAAAAAGTAATGTTTGCCAACTTATGGTCTTTTTAATCGTGATAATCCCAGCCCCTGATCTAGATGTGTGTGTTTCCAGACCAGCAGATTGCTAGTGCTGCTCTGGAAGTAGCTTTCCTGGATCTTTAGCCGTTGAAAGGTTTGAGATTAAGTACCATCTACGAACGGGCCCTCCAGCTACTTTGGCGTGTGTCATATTAATGGTGTTATCAAATCCACGGACCAGGTGAAGCCGCTGTTGTCAACTCGTATCAGCACGTCCATCGCAGCTCTTGTACATGTTAAGTGGCTGCGCGGTCTTATCGGCCTCAGACTGATGCTCTATCCATCTACCTTTGTCACAGCCGTTGCCACGACAACACACAGAAGGATCCCAGTGAATGAATGTGTGATTCCATCAGCAGCTCTTTGTTGTTTACTTCGGTTTGATAACCTCGGCGGCTGAAATGAGGGGCATTAGTAGAGACATATCAAACAGGACATGTGTGCAGTATGTACAGATAAATATACAGAGAGGGACAAGAAAGAGCTGATTAAGAGGCTGACAGGTTAATTGTGTTGCCAGTCAGGCTGTGTGTTACCCAATTTTGTTCTTATTTTCTTATTTCTTATGTTGGATCTGTAATATGTGGACTGGGGGTATTTATTTAATTTAGGATTATTTTCACATTTCATTTAATCTGTTAATTATTTCCTGCCTCCACTGCATTATTCGGTATAAAACCCGATAATATTTACTTTACTGTCACAGACAATGTATTCATTGAAGAAACTAGAATCAGAATTTTGACTACAATTACTTAACCCTCAAAGATATAAACATCCGCCAGTAACCAAAAGGTTGGAGAGGATTGGTTTTATGTTTACTTAGTTATATATTTTGTTGAATAAGTCACTTTTTTTTTCTGTTTTCATAATAACCTTTGGATTTTATCTGTGCTGAAGTGGACATAATAAATCAGTGACTTAAATATAGGAAAATACATGATTTTCCTTGGAAAAAAAATCAACATGCAGAGGATGATATTATAATAAATGGGGATAAATCACTTAGGAATGGTTAAATGTGGAGGAAATTCATTTGAAACACTGGGGGTCAAATTAAGCAGGAATTTTACGCATCAAACAAATCATTTTCTACGTTTGGTGAATTTTTATACTGCTGTTTGTACTTGTTATCTGTCAATTTATGATGCGAAACTGGCAATTAAGTCAAGTGACAATTCAGAATTTAATGAAAGACTTTCATTTGAGATATTTGTTGTCCTGTTGATCAGATTTCCTCTTTATCCCCACTGAGTCTGTACATATATAGTCAATATTTATTCTTCTGTACTTTGTCATTTCTTATTTTCAAGGAAAGTATTTTCTTTAAAAGTGTGTATGGCACTACCAGGGATAAAGGAATGGATATTTATGAATTTTAAGCCACTGGAGTGTAACAGCACAAACTGTGAACTTTATGTAAATTCAAAGCATATCACACTCTGATTTTACTAATATTGACACAGGCTTAATATTAGTAAATAGGTAGTAAGAAAATATTATTTATTGAGCACTTTTAAAAGGTAAAATAGGAAGTTATATCCAGTCAGTGGTTGAAAAAGAGGAAAATGTTAATAAAATTTGTCATATAATATCATCTTGTAAAAGCCAGTGGTTAAATGACCTTAACACACATATTTGGAATTAATGCTGTCGGATGCATTTTGAATTAATTTATAGAGCCATAGCTTTTAAAATAAAATAAAAGTCCTCTATTTCTTTCATGTTTTCTCATGTTATTGATGTGGATAAATCTCTGATATTTAGGTTGGGATCTCAGTATTTTTCCCACCATAAACCTTTTCTAATTGATTGAACGTACCTTTCTTTGTCTCCATTTTTACAAAGGTTTCTTACAGTGTTTTAAAGGAGTATAATGATGGAAATTACATATTCGACGGAAATAAATAGTAGCTGTTTCTTTAACGAGGGAAGCGTTAATATGGATGTTAAGTAGAGTGTTCTGCAGAAGGTATCGGAACCCTATTGATGTTTAAAAGCCTGTATACATATTACTGTAATCGATCTTATCCATCTTACATTAACTATAGGTTTTTCCTAAAATTTATCTGTAATATTAGCTACAGTCTGAGCACAGATTCACAGATGAAAAAGCCATTACTTTAACATGGGTGCACTAGACAACTTTACAGATTCCAAGTCTGAAAGGGTCTAATCAGCCCACCATCTTTTAAGTGCAAAGTGCATTAAGTACTATTTCCTGCCCCCACCCACACCCACAGCCTCTACACACCACACAGTCTCTGTACTAATGGGTCTGAGAAATTGATCCAGTCGATCCCTCAGGAAAGTGCACACATACAAAGCCTGTAGTGACTTACAACCCCGACCACCACTCCAACTACACACATCAAGTGTTTCACAAACATGAAAAGAAATAAAACAAAATCAGGAAAAAAACCAAACCAAAACCAAAAAAAACCCAAAACAGATGGTGTAACTGTGGTTAAAATATTTACCGAGCTAAAGTAAAATCAGTACTTTTAGTTTTGTTCCCACAGTAAAATATTCTTATTCAAATTGTAATTGGACAATTGATAATTTTGTATTTTAAGTGATTTTTTTTTTTTTTGCATATTTTAATACTTTTATACAACTCTAAGGACAAAGGCATATACTGTGACATTGAATTCAGGTGTTTGTTTGGTTACAAGAATCAGGGCTACACAATACAGCAGCTCCTTCAGCACTCGTCTTTTGGGGGGGGGGGGGGGGGGGG
>JAPSES010037047.1:0-12484 GCA_029822895.1 Maxillicosta whitleyi
AAAACTAGTATCAGGTCCAGATTCCAGGTCCTTTTTCATAATGGAAAAGAGAAAGAACCGAGTAGAGTAGAGCCGGTACCATGGAGTGGAAAAGCAGCATTAGTGAATGATAGTGAAATGTAAGAGATGACCAAAAAAAAAAAGCTCTTAACAGAAGCAGAAGTTTTGTAACAATGACGTACGCCACAGATCAGACACCGGGCAGGAAGAGGGCGGACAGATCCAAGCTGCACAAACGTCTGTTGGAAAGTTCACTTCCACTTTGGTTGTAACGCAAAAACAAAAAAGGACAAACTCCGTGTTGGAAATGATGAAACCGTCTCGTAAGCAGGATGCAGCCTCTTCCTGTCACAGTCAAACTTCACACAGTCAGAACCAGGGTGACAGTGACAGAGCTCATCTTCAACCAGACGCTAACCGGCTTTCATCTGCGGTCTCAGAGGAGCTGTGACGACACTGGCCTGGCTGTTCACTGGAGCCGCAGATGCCTCTCCTTCCTGGTTCTACTCCTCTTTGCATTCTTTCATTTCCTTTTCCCTTTGTTCCTATCCCTCTCATCATCTACTCGCCTCTTTTTTTCCTTTTTTCTTCCCACCTCAGTTTTTTTTTTTTTTTTTTGCTTTAACCTTTCTTTTTCTCACCTTTTCAGTCTCTTTTCTTTTCCACCCACTCATCCTGCTACACACTTTAACGACTTGTACCTAATACTTCTGTCCATTTGATATATATATTAGGAGCAAATGAACCAGTCACATGGTCGCCATGCTCATCCAATCAGTGCTCGTGGGTTTTACCACCGTCTCACCTCTTTATGAGGTTGTTTCATTTAAAGAGACAAGAGAACATGACATTTGCAGATTAAAACCATTTCCTTCACCTTGGCTGAGATTATAGCTGGCTCTGCTCTTTATTTGGACAGAAATCATCCACAGTAAACCTATATATCACTTCCATCTGTAAAGTGTCTTTTCTTTATGGTTTGTGTTGCCAGGAGCATATTGAGAGAACAGAATAACAACAGTAGAGATTAGTAGATATATGATCTAACATGAGGCTGTAAATAACAACCATTTAATTGATTGATAGATTAATCAATAAACTTTAATAATTATTACAAATAATAATTTGACCTTCAAAATACACACAATAAAATGTAAGGCCATTTCTGAAAACTCATAAACTCAAAAACTACATTAGATCATAGATAACTACTTAGTCGTGTGTTAAGAATTAAGTTAAAATAAAATTGCAATTGAACTGATTCAAGTTGATTAATAATTTCAGCTCTATTGCAAAGGGAAAATTTGTAACGCTGTGAAAACTTTTGATCATATCTGGACACAGGGGCCACATCCAACCCAATATGACTTGGAAGTGGGCCGGATCATTAAAATAATAATAGAATAATATATAACTTATATCAGTTACACAATTATATTTGTAATTTCTATGGTTTAGGGTGAAAAAAAAAGTAAAATTGTACTCTTAAAATGTTTACATCTACAAACTATCCTTTAAACATGTCCTCAAAAACGACATTAGATCATAGATAACTGCATAGTCATGTGTTAAGAATTAAGTTAAAATAAAATTGCAATTGAATTTTTTTTTTTTTTAACTGATATAAGTTGATTAATAATTTCAGCTCTATTGCAAAGAGAAAATTTGTAACGCTGTGAAAACTTTTGATCATATCTGGACACTGCTCGTGTTTTCAGGCTGTAGGAAAGTACAATATGACACCAACAACAGTCGTTTTCAGACAGTAGGTTTAATACATGATCAGTTGTATTTATTAATCATCTGTTGGAAATCAGAAGATCACATGACCACACAGATTGTACCGTTCTAGTGCCTATGTAGATACTCTAGATCAGGGGGGTCAAACTGATGTTGTTTCAAGGGGCCACATCCAGCCCAATATGACTTGGAAGTGAGCCGGATCATTAATATAATAATATATAAATGATATCAGTTATACAATTATATGTATAATTTCTATGGTTTAGGGTGGAAAAAAGTAAAATTGTACTATTAAAATGTTTATATCTAAAAAAAAAACTATCCTTTAAACACATGAGAAGAAACATGAACAAAAAGAAAATTATTAAAAAGTGCAATTTTTACAATTTATTCCATTATTTGTCCTCAGTTCCTCATTTTCACATGTTCATTATAACGTACAAATCACAGTGGATCTACAAATACACTACATATTTAATAACAGGTAGAATATTGGTACAATTACACTTCTGTTGAGACATTTCTGGTTGTTCACATTTTTTGTAAAAGGCTAGTCTATAAATATAAATATTTTTGTGTAATGTACACAAAAAAAAAAGAGAAATAAATGTGGTTTTCATTATTTATAGTTTGTTGTGATAGTGTTTTATTGGTCTGACCCACTTTAGATTGAATTGCCCTAAAATTCTTTTAATAACTTTGATTCTTCGGTGTGATTTTTGTATTTCACTAATTCATCCCGCGGGCCGGATTGGACCCTTTGGCGGGCGAGTTTTGGCCCCCAGGCCGCATGTTTGACACCCCTGCTCTAGTGGTAGGAATAGGTATTACAGGAGTCATAGATAGATAGATAGATAGATAGATAGATAGATAGATAGATAGAGGCATTACAAACAGTACAAATGGAAGATAACAGTACAAGACCAAACACACTGTACAAAATAACTCACAACTATAAAAAAAAAAAAAAAAAATGAAATTGTAGGCAATAAAACACCGAGGTGCAACAATAAACTGTAATGTTCAAAGTAAAATGGAATTTTCAGTAATATGGAATGTAAAGTGCATAGTGGAAATAGCTTTATGGCTGGGTTTAAACATTAGGCAACGAATACATGTCTATAAACATCTTTTATATTTGTTATTTAACCCACAAAAAAAAAAAGGTCATTTAAGGATGTTTCAAAATGCACATATTGTAACTAGTTGCTTTGAACTTCACATTCACCTCCACCTTTCCTCTGCCGACCTGTCGATCTCATTCTGTCTCTGCTGTCTTTCTTCCCCTCTTCTGTCTTTTCTCCTCTCAGTTCTTTACCCAATTTGTCAGTCTTGTTCTGACCCGTTCACCCCTCCTCTGGCGTTTTTGAGTCCAGAATGCGACTGCAGCAGTGCCTCACAGCACAGTTAGCTGGAACATGACGTGATTTAATGACACAACAAGACTAAGCGGCGTGTGTGTTGACTTCACTTCTATTTATATGTGTGTGTGTGTGTGTGTGTGAACAAACAAGTTATGCATGTGTTTGAAAGCTAGTGAGCTGCTCGCTGCCATTTCAGCAAAGGTTAATAGAGAGCTTCTTCACACTTCCTTTCTGCACATCAGAGAGAAAGCGGATTCACATATGAAGAGACAGAGGGGGGGTGGGTGGGGGTGTCTATTAATCTGCTTTCACAGTATTTGTGTGTGTGTGTTTATGTTTATTGCAGACACTTATCTTTTAAGTTGTGATCATCATACTCAGTTCCGTCCTTTAAAAGTCCAAACATTAGCTCAGTGAAGGCAACACTTGAAGAAAACGGCTTCACGTTTTAATAGATTGGGTTGTAACATTTCGCTCCGATTTATTTCTGTTTCAGCTGTACTGTTTGGCTCACCAGCTTGTATTTATTGTTGTATTCCGCACATTATTATTACTCCAGCAGCTCCCATTAGGATCCAGAGTTTATAGAAGTGCTCCAATTTGCCTGAGGAAAGTAGAATAACAATGAAATTAGAACGTAATTAAAGTCGCTCAGTAACAGCTGACTCGGCTGATTATGGGAACTCCCAACATTTAGTCCTTTTCAAATATTCAGTGAGTACTTAATACACTCCTAAGGAACAGACACAACTAATTTGATGACAAAAAAAGCAGTCTGGGTTTAACTTAGCAAGTAGTTCAGACGCTTCTACTGGATAAATACTGCAGTGATCAATACGTTTCATCTGCAACGAGTTCCTTAACCTTAACGGATGCAGTGAGTTACAGTGGGGTACCGGTTAGCGCTTTTGTCTCACAGCAAGAAGGTTTTATGTTGAGTTTTATCTGTTCTCTCCCCACCGCCTGGGTTTCCTCCAGGTTCTCCACCATTAAAACCTGTTTATATACCTTAATTCTCTAGTCAGTGCCCCTGCATACAATAATGATGAAGATTTATAATTGGTTCCTGAGCACCTTCAATGGCAGCTCACTGCTCCTAATGTGCGCTGTGTGCTAATGCTAATGGTAGGTGTGTGTGTGTGTGTTCTCAATTTGCGCTCTGCCAGTCCTACCAGATATGAGCTACAGGTTAATTAACCCTGCTAGACCTCATCTATACTTGTTTATAGTTGTAATGGTTACAGCAGAAGGCATGTTTATGGCACAAATCAGAGCCAATATGAACTGAATGTGGCAGAGGTAAATATAAAGGCTGTCATTTATCATTTTTTGTCCTTTTTTTGCTTTCTGTTGTCTATCACATCTGCCTCCACTCTGCAGTGTTTGTCTTGTCACTTCCTGTTTTATTTTGTCAATCTTCTCCTGTGTGGTGTCTGTTGTCTTTACTTCCTGTTTTCTGATTTTCCCACCTGTGTGATTACCTGACCCCACCCTAATGTTCTGCACCTGTGTCTTGTTGTCTCCCTCTCCTAGTGTGTATATAAACCCTGTCTTGTTGCCAATTCGTCTCATCCCTGTTGTGACCTGTCTGCATTCTTTCCAGTCTGATCTGTGCTTTTTTGGACCCTGGACTTCTTACGTTTTGCCTTTGTCCTTGTCTGTACCGTTCCCTGTCTGAATCACTGTCTTGGATCTGGACCCTTATCTTTGCTTGTTCCCTATCTGTGCCTCTGCTTGATCGGACTGATTACATAGATTTGGACCTTTCTCGACAACGGTACCTTGTTTTTTGTGTCACCCTCACCTGTACTTTTGTTGATTCCTGTCTGTCCCTCTGTCTGGTTTTCCTGCTCTCCCAGTTTCTGTCCCTGACCCCTGAGTCTGGATTCTCCTCCATACTCCGAGACACAGGTACGTTTACATTTACAGTGTAAACATGACCACAGTGATAGAACTAGACAACTTTTCTCTACCTCTATCTCTAATGATATGCAGCACTGTCACAAACATTACCATAAAGTAATGCGGTTCTGTTGAAAAAGTGGCCGCTGCTAGACAGTAGGCTAATGAGCTTGACGAGCTTCAAACCTGTCATCATCTACTGGACAAGCAAGTGAAGAAAATGAGTCAAGGAGTAATTTGGACAGAGGAAGAGACAGAATGCCTCACTAGCATTTGGGAAGACGAACTTATATTGGAAAAGCAAAATAACATGCATAAAAACTCCAAAGTATTCAAGACTTTCATTGAGCACAAGGGCCAGGAGCAGTGTGAACACGAGACTAAACAAGCTGATGTGCAGCACTGTAAGACATTACTCCTTGAATCATGAAATTCAGGTGTGAAAACATTCTTATTTTTATAGCGCTCACGTGAACCAGACCCTGTTTTATTTAAGAGAGCAGTTCCAGAGTATAGTTCCCATGTAAGCTACAGCAGTTCATACACAAATCACATCCATTTTAATATTACATGATGATGGCGCTACATTTCAGTATTTTTATGAACAGTGGCTTTCCTTTTCTCATTTAATTAAATGGTACAAATTCTTACATTACACACCGTAGACATTGAGTCCAAGCTCAGACTTAAGCCATGATATCGATGTGGATGGACATGAACCAATAAATGTGAATTTGGTAAGGCTGTGGTAAGTTGACTTGGGAAACAGGAGGGACAGGGACAGGTCCGTCCTACTGCAGCAAAAGTTTGGGCCATTTTGGATTTTCCAGTTCCCAAAACATGTTGTGAGCTCTGTCAGTTCCTGGTGTAACAGATTAAATATTCCACTTGCCATAATCTGGTTTATTTAGTACAATACATGGTGTATGAGCGCCCTCTACCGACGCTACTGCAGATATCAGGAGTATTTTCTCTGATACGGTTACCAGTCTGCAGTAGCCGGTTTCATGGTAAGTTCAAGTAAAATGAGCTCCGGTCAAATAGGTGAATAAATAGGTATTGTTAATAGAAATATTGCTTTTACAAAGAGTTATATGTAAGTGATGAATCCCATGTTCTATGAGATGTGACAGACATAGTCTTTTTGTTCTATTGTTAATACTTTGATTTGTGGTAATAAACACGTTGTTATTGCTAATCTGCTAGACTAGCTAGCTGACGTTACTGAGGTAAACCGTGGCGGTAAGACAAATGTCTTCTTTCTGTTTAGCTACTTTGGGGAACTATCTGAGCTGTGAAACATTCACGATTTCTGTTGTTATCAGGTACACAAACACAAACACGAGTTTTCATGTATCACTTTATATTCTGTTATTTTAATACATATACCAGTCTGCAGTAGCCTGTTTCATGCTACTTTGGGGAACTATCTGAGCTGTGAGACATTCACGATTTCTGTTGTTATCAGAATAAACGGCTTGGTGCCAAAAGGAGTGGTGATGACTGGATGACTATATTACACAACGCAAGAGACAGTACACGACCGCTACACTGGGTATGACTGGCTATTACTGAGGTTTCTGTAGACATTTCGCTGATGTGGTATCTTTGTTGACTAGCCTCATTAGTCCTCTCAAACCGTTCAAGTGAGATGAGAACTGTCACTCTGCTTTTGAAGCTGCCAACGCAGTCCTGTGTAGCACACCTGTGCTGGATGCACCTGATTTTAACTCTGTTTATGCAGGAAGTTGATGCTAGTGCACATGGCACAGGTGCAGTGCTGCTCCAGCAGGATGTGCAGGATATAGAACACTCAGTGTGCTACTTCTCTAAGAAGTTTAACTACATCAGTTGTACTATAGTAACATAGAGAAGGAAGGTTTGGCGCTGTTACGAGCTTTGCAGGTCTTTGAAGTGTAGCTCAGTTCCAGTTCTTCCCCTTTCATTGTGTATTCAGACAACAATCTGCTTGTGTTTCTGGCTCAAATGCATAACAGCAACCAGCGCCTCCTGCGATGGTCTCTATTGATCCAGGATTTCAATTCATTCATTACAAAAAAGGCACAGAGAATGTTATTGCAGATGCTCTGTCACAGTCGACCACATCAAACATCACAGTATGTTTGATTTTTTGGGGGTGGGGAGGTGTTATGACTGGACTGAGGTCGTATAATGGTATTTGTTTTGTTTCCTGCTATCTTCCTCCACACTGGCAGGTGTGCAGTGCAAGTGCAGGTGGCTGTTTCTGATTGGAGGTCCTGCTGTTTGGCCATCCTTTTGTCGCACAACTCGCTAATTGGTGGAGAGAGACCAGTCCGCCTGTTAAAAGAGCCAGACGACACCTCAGTTCTTCACCCTGCTCCCAACAAACGCAGTTTGAAGGGACTTTTGTGTTTAGAAAGAGACGGTTTGATTTTCGACAGTTTTTGTATATATTGTAAATATTTCTGTAAATAGTCACAGCGGCTTTTGGTAAGGGTGAGAAGCTTGTTTTTATTTTCATCCCGTTTTCTCCTGTTTTTGATTTAGGAGTCCAGGATAAACCTGTGTGTATTTGGTTCTTTAATTTAGTGAGAGAAGTTAGAGTATCTGGGTTGGATTTGTTTGTTATTTTGGCTGTGCTCACCCTGAAGTTTAATAAATTGCTGCTCGTTTGTGTTGAATTTAGCCACTGTGGTCGGTCTTTCTTGGGAGTGGGAGTCACTTTTATGTCAAACTTTTTGTACCCCTTAATAAAATGAAAGTATACTACTTTTTGCTAAGGGAACGGTCATTCTTCCCCCTTATCCCCCTCACTCCTTTCCCCACCCCTCCTCCTTCCAGAGAATGTCCACCTAGGCAGTGACTCTGAGATGATGTGATTTTAATGTTGACTATCAGCTGATACCAAATGTAGAAGTAAATCCAACCCTCTATATTTTGGAATACTTGTTCGTCTGTTTGTCGGAGAGTCTGGTTACATTTAGTCACAGACATGAGAACGACACCAGTGTCAGGGATAAAGTGTCAGAGCAGGTCAATGTGACACCTCCAGAAGGATTAAAGGTACAGATCAAATTTGGTTTCTGTCCAGATGATATGTTTAATAATCAGTAAAACAATGAGTTCAATATCACCATTAATTGAACATTTTACCCTGATTACACTTTAGGTTTTTGACATCATTTTCCACCAATAGTTTGTACTGTAACTATCAACTATTACTGCATCATCACCTGTCTTTAGGATTTACATTGTGATCACACATGGTGTGTTTCCATGGTGACAATATAATTTGGGAAGCCTTGGTAAAAAATAAAAGTGATTTAGATAACAATTTAGATAATAATCAATGGTAAGATTACATCCTTCTTAAGGTTCTGAATGTTAGAGTTGCTTCATTTCATTTCATGTTGTTCTGGCTCAAATACACTACAAATACACCTTCAGTACAGAAAGCGATTTTCTATCTATTTTTTATTACTATACAGGTTAGCAACTCTTCAGAAGACTGTGGACAGAAGAGGAAGTCTTTGCTGTTGAGAGACACATGATGTCAAAATGTGTTCCAGGGAAGTGACTGTGATAAGTGCTTCTGTCCTGAAAAAGTGGCTCTGAATGACAGAAATTGGTTGGCCATAAAGCTCTACATTAAGGACAGAATCACAGCTCTTAAGAGCAAAGTTTAGTTGTCCACTTGTGTGTGAAAATCTGGTCTTACTGAATTTCTGTGTTAGGGCTGCAACTAAGGACAGTTTTAGTTATCAGTCTGTCACGACTGTTCAAAAGTACAAAAATACAGAGAATGAACAAAGGCAGCAGCTTTACAATTAAACAGTTTATTGAAATTATTCTGGTGTCGTTCTCTCGGGGAAATCCAAAACTCAGGGGTCAGTGGTTCGGTCCAAGGTTCCGGGGAAGCAATCAATGTCTGAAAGGGAAAAGGCTAAATTGTGGTCGAGGGACAAAAAATGTGAATATCCAAAAAACTTCCAAAACAGGCAAAAGTACAAAAGGGACAGGCAGAGGCAGAATACCGAAATTTCAGGCGTGGTTCAAAATCCAGGTTCAATCGGGAAAGGTGAAGGTACAGGCAGGGGTCAGGCTGAAAAACTCAAGGGTCCAGAACAAAACAGATCATACACGACAAGGTAAACACGCTGGTAGGTCAAACAGACACAGACAGGACAGGGGTTATTTACACGGGTAATCGGGGAGACAACGAGAGACAGGTGCACACATAAGGTGGAGTCAGGTAAAGACCCAGAGGGAGTTATCCCTGCTGACTCGGAAATGAGACCCAATGTCAAAAATTCCGGAGTATGACTTTAAGTCTCCCGTCCCGGATCACTTCGGTTTCCCAGTGAAATACTGCAACGGAGAATGACAACTGGACAAAACAAAGGCAGTATGCCGACATTGTTTTACAGGGGTTGGATATGTGTCTGGGAATACCTCAAACATGATAACTCACCTGAAACGGCACCATCCTAGTGTTAACATTACCGCGACGAGGAAAAGAAAACAGTTAGTGCAAACACAACTGACTAATGTATTCAAGCATCCTTTCCTGGTTTTACATTTTGTTTCCTTACTGTACCGAAAATGAACCGAACCGTGACCTCAAAACTGAGGTATGTACCGAACTGTGATTTTTGTATACCGTTACACCCCTAGAAAAGACCAAAGGAGAAGAAGAAGAAGACAGAAATAAATGTGATTTCACTGCATACGTTCATCAAAACAGGCCCATGGTGGAGGTGTGCTGTAGTCAAAGCCAAAGACAGCCCATCAAACTACTATTTCAAATATTAACATGGAACATTTCTTTCATGCCGTGTACCTAAAGTGTGGAGAATGTGTGTTATAAAGTGAGACAATTAAGGGAAACTGTGGCTGCTGCGTTAGATTCCACCAGTTATGACCAACTTCACTTCCACGTTACCAAAAACAGAACAGTAGATGACATCCTTATAAACCTACAAATCACCTTTGATGCTTTCAACTTTTCCAGTCCTCTAAATATAACATTAAAATGTGCTTTTTTTCTTAATTTCACACTGTGGTAAGTGTCCCGATCGTTGCGCCTCTTCTGGCAGGACAGCTTTATTTGCTCTCACTCATCCCCACTCAGACATGCAAGGGCTAATAAAACACACTCTGCATTGAATATTAATTTGTGTCTGAGGTTCACTGACATTGAAATCGAAATGTCTACTTCACCTTCAGTAAAAAACTACAAGTCTACAGACATATAGTGGAGGTTTGTGACATGTGCAGGGATGAGGCTGGTCACATGGTCCTGCTTGACTGGTGCACAGGGTAAACACATGCTGACACCGACCTGCTGGTGAAGTCACAGGCTGTAAACTCAGATTTTATGGGATGAAACTCTCCAGTCAATGATGTCAAAACATGCAGACCAGGGGTGTCAAACATATGACCCGGGGGCCAAAACCAGCCAATCCAGCCCCTGGGATGAATTAGTGAAATACAAAAATGACACCGAAGATATTAACAATCAAAAGTGTTCAAATAATCTTAGGTCAGACCAATAAAACACTATCATAATAACTGATGATTGTGATGTGTGACTATTTATGGACATTTGTTTGTGTTGCAAATAAATCACTCTTTTGAACACGTGCTGTTTTTAGAAGAAAAACCTTTTTATTTTAGTGACTCCCCCACAAAACTTGCCGGAACTACTTTGGTTTGGACCCAAACTGGACCGGAAATACAGATTCATGTACAAATACACAAATATCCCTTTGATTTTAATTAGCCCTGAAGCTTCCATATAAACGTCACAGCTTTAAAAGTACCAAGACACACAGACAGGTCATCCTTCAGCCAATGGAGATTTAGCTCGACAGGTAGCAGCACAGAAGACTGAGGTTTGAATCCCAGCCATTTTTTCAAACAGACTTTCTTTTTTTTTCCTTCTTTTCATCTGCATTTATTCTCATAGTTTTCCACCATAGAAAGGGTGAGAACTTTTTATAAGATCAATGCATATTTTATTCTTGCAGCCAAATGTTTTAATAATATTTAGTGCGTCATGCAGATTTTTCGAACGCTGGGGAGGTGACTCCGAAGGCACCAGTAGGTAAATCTGCCTGGTTTACTCTAAACCCTTCAGCAGATTCATTTTCTTTCTTTGGTCTTTTCGGTCGTATTCGACCTCTTCTATCCCTTCATCACTACCCACTGACTTGCACTGCGCTACTGAAAAGACGACTCATGAGCCAAACCAACTGACAGATAAGTGTCCAAAATGTGTTTCCCATCCAACAGACCCCTACTCTTCATTGACATGAACCGGACCATCGGGATTCGTCCTGATGCTCCCGATTAACCACTCCGCCTTTGCTCATACATAAGACCGTCCAGAGACCAGTGATTTTCAAGTCATTGTTTTATTGTTTAATTTGTCTTGAATAAAAGATGGTAGAGGGAAGTGGCCAACTAGCATAAAATAACACAATGTTCCCAATGGTTTGAGGCACCGGTGCCACTGGGACAGACTTCACCCTGGACACTCCACTTTCAGTCTGCTTCTTCCACCTCTTATTCTGAGTCATCATTCCTCTGTGCAATTGAAGGCTTTAAAACACATGTTGTTTAAGACTGAATTTGTCATTTTTCTCCCTTTTGGCACAGGATACCAGATTTTTTTTTTTATTAGCTTTCTATCATTTCAAGAGTCTCACACCAAACCACCAGAATAAATTAGCCTTGAAAGTCTTTTTAATATATTTCCAGCTTGTGTCAGCTTATCTATAACTCATTTGAGACCCAGGGTTACGTCAGTCACTGTAACATATTACAGCATCAGTTCGAGCCTTGATGCATTATTAAGAAAAAATAACTGACTGAACTTCACGCTGACCCCTTTTCTTCTTCTCTTTTTATCTATGAATTAATAGCAAGAATATATATATTTTCCATTCAATATGTTCTTTAAAGTGGTAGCAAGTGTTACAGGTGCTTTCAGAGCAAAAGTAATGTATTATAGACTTTAAAGGAGGCATAAAACAAAAGTTCCACCTGGTTGAATAATGACGATAAACAGAAGTCGCAGTACAGCAGTGAAGTGGTTGAACTGGTGGCTTATAGTAACTGGATTTCGGGAATTTATTATGTTGATCAGCTTGAATATTGAGCTGAGCCATTGCTTTCCTGAAAAGTGAAAAAACAAACAAAAAAAACTTCCCGTAAAGTTTAACAAGTTTGACTGAAGTTGTTGAATTCTGAATACTACGGAGCCCTGGAGGGGACATGAAGAAAAAAAAATTGGGGGGGGGGAATTGAGAAAATGTATGCACTGGAGACAAACACAAACTGGAGATCTCGAGTTTGAAAGTCGAGATCTCGAGTTTGAAACTGTTTGAGTTGAAATGCACTTTTTGGCCACCAGGGGCTGTCTGAAGCAACACACCTCACAGCAGAGTCCTGCATGGGTCAAATTTTCACAAACCGCACCCACCCGAACC
>JAPSES010037058.1:0-12484 GCA_029822895.1 Maxillicosta whitleyi
CTACAGCTAGGGAATCTGTAAAAAAATAAAATTAAATAAAATTAGCTTAATGTGCACCAACACATTATGCATCAATCCATGATTAGCACTATCGCAATATCTGTATTTCACTTATTATTTCTTGTGTTACAAATTATATTAAAATGCTAAGAGGGATTTTTTTTTTGTGCCAATAACGTTTGAAGCGAAACATGCTCATACTAGTTTGTTTTTCTGTTGACTGATTACTGCTCTGTATGTCCTGAAAATGCCTAAACCAAATAATGCCAACACAGTGTGTAAACAGATAAAAATATACATATATATATAAAATGTTAGCCTCTAATGCATGTAGGCAATAGTAGAGATGCCAATATTAAACATTTAAGCCATGTAGCCACAGTCAAAGCGTTACTGAAATGCCTGGTTAGATAGTATTTGTGCCATATTTGGAATAAAAAAAACAAACACATTTTAGGTTTCTGAGTCATTCTTAAACATACTGTGTACGTGCTACTCATGATGAGCTGAGTTTGAATCATCAGTGAGATGATGACTAAGCGCTTATTTAGGTTCCGCTTTCATGGCCATGTTGGGATTGGCAAAAAAATTGTTTAATAAAGTTACTGATAATGTGTATTTTTTTTGTATATTAATGTGTATAGTTTTCAGTTTGTTGACCCAGAGGGCAGTTTGTTAATCAGTTTCAGCTGCTTTGGTGATAATGACATTGACGACAGGTGCAATGATATGACAACCCCCCCCCCGATCCATTTGGTGGTGGGTCAGTGACGGTCTGAGGACACCCAGACCTCATTGTAGGACAATTTGTTGGTCTAATGGGTCCTGGGTTCCCTCTGTAGTCAGAGTATACAGACAGATCCTGAAGGATGAAGCAGCTGAAACAACCAACTGGCCCCCACATTCACCTGACCTGACTAGAAGAACACCTCTGGGACATTATGTTTGAGTCCAGGTTGCACTTCAGATCCTCCAGGAGTTCAGTGATGTCTGGGTCCAGATCTGGGAGGAGATACCCCAGGACACCATCCGTCATCTCATTTGGAGCGTGCGCACGAGGGCCGCACAAGGTACCCAATGGTGGTTTGAATTGCAGTAAAATTTTAGCAAAATGGACCAGTCTGCTACACAATTTTTCCACTTAGATTTTTTTTTTTTTTTTTTTTGGGGGGGGGGGGTATCTTTACATTGAGCTCCTAGGTTAATCATTTTCATGTCTGTCAAATGATCCCCATTGGATCTTGTGTTTTACAATGTGTTTCTTAATTATTTTTTTTTCTTTTGGCAGTGTCACTAGAAAACGGCAACTGTGTTAGCCTAATTTAACACCTAATCATTTAAAGATTTAAGATTGTTCTCTGATCATTTGGAAATCTAGATTCATGCATTTTTGTGTTAGCATTTTTAATGGAGCCATGCATGTAACTGTCACATAACACATCAACCTAAAAGAAGGGATGCTCAGAGGGTTCAGACCTTCACTCTTCTTGTCCCACAGTGTCTTAAACTCAAACAAATCACAGATTTTCTCTTAGTTTGACGAGGTGTTACCATGGTAACAAAGGCTCTAAGGTAGCTTGAGGGTAAACCCATAAACTACTTTCCAGTGTTACAGGAGTGGCAAAAAGAGCTCTTCAACTTAACCAGCATTCACCATTTTTTAATGATCTGCTCTAAAATTTAAAGGATTCGTTGGTTTTGACTCATTCCTACTCCACTGAATATGATGAAAATTGGTGCAGTTTTTTTTTTGTTTTTTTTTATACCACAAACAGTCAACAAAGGGAGATGTTTGCTTGACTTCTTCAGTGGAGGTAAATACTGCATTTGGCAAGTGTCATATAGTAGCTCATACAATGTATAGTAAAAAGTATAATAATGGTCACACATAAATGCTAAACCATTTTTTTTAAATCTACATCTGACCTAATTATTGATATCAAGAAATAATTTATTTTAACGCATTAAATGTCAGGTTTTTGCCATGATATCACCACATTAATATACCACATGCAAAGTAATTGACCTATTACAGTCTGGGATATGCCAGTCATTAGCAGCAACACTGATTTTTGTTTGGCAGTGTCACTTATACTGCTAAGCACAACAACAACAAAAAAAAAGTGTACTTTATTTATACATGGATTTCAGTGTCACATTTCTTGTGCTTTACAGTACGAGTCATTTTTGGCAAGGCAAGTTTATTTGTAGAGAACAATTAATACACACAATTCAAAGTGCTTTACAAAAATAAGACAAATCAAAGATTTAAAACGGTAAAATATTGAATTTTAAACAGAATACTGGAAAAATTAAATAGTTAAAATAATGAGAAGAGTGCAGATGAAAACCATTTCACTTCTTTATTTTGCTTGTACACAGTGTATTTTAGCCTCACTGTAGTAGGAGCCGAGCTGGAAATAAGTTCATATTAAAAAAAAAAAAAAAAAAAAAAAAAAAAAAACCACAATCTTGGCAAACTTAATTTCATTTGCAGCAAAAGCGTCTTTACCATAAAACCCTCAAATAAGAGTCCCAACAGCGGCCCCTGCTGGCCAACTCTGACATTTAGTTTCAGACTGTTTCCTTTATTTTTTTATTTTTTAATTTTTTTTTTTTTGTCTGTTGTTCACCTTATTTTATTGATTGCAACGAAGACAAAAGTCTAAAATGCGAACTTCTTTTTTTTAATAATTTCATCTCTGAGAAACATCCCGAAAAGTCAACCTACTCCTCTGTTTGTGCGTGTGTTTGTTGTGACCAAGTCAACCTACAGAAGGAGAAATTAACAGGCGTATCCGCTCAAAATAAAAGCACTCATTGTAACTGAGCATAATTAAGCCATCTGAATTCAGAGAGGAGGCATAAATATCAAAAATATCTGACGAGCTATTTCTGTGACATCGTTTTAAATTACGTAAAAAAATCGATAAACGCATAATAAAAGACTTCCGTGTCGTAGAAAAGAAAAAGATACCAGGGTTTGACGCTAGTTAGCTAACCGGCTAGCCTTTTCTGGACATTTTGTGCCTCTGCTACACGTTGGCTAGCTTGACATTGTGTGTGTGTGTATGCGCTGTGTTTTCTGTAACAAACTTTATCGATTCCAGACTAAATCAAAACTTCTACGATTTGGGGGTAAGTTCAGCATCTCATGGCCTTCATTTATCATAATTTCGTCCCTTGTGAAATCAACGTGTTAGAACTAATTCCTTCAAGTGCTAGCAACATTAGCTAGTCCTGATTAGCTAGCGATGTCTTCCTGCAAATGGAGTTGGTGTGTTAAAGCGCTTAAAGCTACCCAAGATAATATTACTTTACATAATTAAAAGCACATGTGTAACACGCACTAGAGATGAACACGGCAGCGTAAAGCATTTGAGTCGACTGTTTTGGTTACAAGGTTTAAGAAAGCTAAGCTAGCTAACTGTGCTATCGCGTGTGATTGTAGCATCATCTATTGTTCATTCCACACCAGTAATGTTTTAGAATGCAACCTGAAGTATATACTCTGTTGAAAAGCTGTACGTGTGTATGCAATTGTGCAGTTGTAATTATTATAGCATTAATTTATGATACATAGTTGTTCCTGGGATCAGCATCATGTTAATTACATCTGTCCCAGTAGAATGATATAACTCACCACAGTTTAGATCATGAAGGCTATAAACACGAGATGAACAACAGTAGTGTTGTCATTAACATTTTCATACCGTTTGTTGTTTATCAGGCTCAGTACTTCCCCTGACAGCAGAAGACATTAAAGTGCAGCAGAAACCACTAAGCAGCTGGATACCCACTGACGCATAGTGTGAAGGATGTCTTCACCACTATACTACAATCAAGACAGTGTAACTAGGTTCAAAAAGAGAAAAGCCCGCTTTTCGTTTAGTGAAGTCCACATACTGCTGGATGAAGTGAGGAAACATCAGATGGTGGTTGTTGGTATGTTCATATGCTTGCATTATATTGCAAATGTTAGTATATCAGTCTTCTGTATTTGAGTTGCAGGAAAGTAAATCTATGAATAACATTAGGTTGTGGATAAACATAATTTACAGTGTATATACATATGTTTTTCCTTTAGGTAAATTCAACCGCGGTGTGCCAGCAGATGTAAAAAAGCGCACATGGGCAGAAATCACTGCTCGTGTCAATGAGATTGGTGAGTGCCAGCGTGAAGTCATGGAGGTCATTAAGAAATGGGCTGACCTTAAATGTGACACTAAGCGAAAAGTGGCTGCCATGCGGGCAGGGACTGTACCAAACAGAGGCCTGAATTCACGTCTTTCAAAAGACCTTAATCCAACAGAAAAAATAGTGCTTCAGATATTGGAGATGGATAAAGAGGATCAGAACACTAACGACTTTGGTCCCCTTGGTGATGATGATGATGTGCCAGAGGAGGAAGAGGAAATGGAAGAGGATGACATGATGGGAATGCAGAATTCTCCCAACGGTGGGTTTGATGTGGAGTCTATGCCCCCACCTCCTTCTTATCCCTCTGGTGGACTGGCACAGTCAGGTAGCAAAGACTGTCATGTCATTCTGCTCTTATTTTGCTTGAAAGTTATTGATGACATGGGTTTGATTCTTCAGTGAACTGTTGGAGAGAAGAATACATTCAATATCCTATAATTTAATTACTTTAAATATTGCAGGAGACTCATCGCAGGCCTCTCTTGATGTGCCATATGATATACCTCCTGCAGAAGGTGAGTAGTCATGCCTGTAATATGATTATTTTCTTATTTATGAAAACCTTTTATACGTTTATAGGAATTTTAATTTTTCACTGATTCAGAATAATGTCAGAATTGGAATAAAGTATGACTTTGCACATCACTCAGAGACTTGTCTAATCAAATTGAGGGGTTGGAGTAATCCTATGACAATTTGTTTAGTAGGAAGATATTGGTGCCTAATAACTGTTTACATTTTTAATCCAATATAGGACTGCAACTAACAATTATTTTCACATGTAATAATTTTCTGGAATAACCAGTATGTTGTTTGGGCCATGAAATCAGTGTTTCCCACAGCCCTTGGTCTTGTTTGACCCCTAAGATAGAGGTATTCACGCTACTGTCATAGAAGAGTAAAGAAACTAGAAAATACTCAACATTTCAGGAGCTGGAATTTAGACTATTTCTTAGAAAATTACTCAGAAAAATCAATTATTGAATCAAAATAGTTGCTGTACAATTTAAGTCGATTCAATCAAGTAATTGCTGACGTTCTGATCAATTTGTTTCTATTTACTTGATATAAATCAATATTTTCTATACATGTTTGTGAATAGATTTAATATTGTTGAATACCTGGTGGTCTCAAAGCCTGACGCAGCAGTTGTTCTAGGACATATGTGAAAAGATAAACAAAGCCAGAATCCACAGAATAATTTGATGAAATAAAAAAAAAAAAAAGACATATTTTATTACATTTCTGGCTCAGATGCTTCATAAGAGAAGATTTCTGTAAACAGCAGTGAGAATTTGCACTAATGTTAGTTATGCCCCTCAGAGCCAAACAAGTTTATATCTGTTTTATGACTTCTTGCCAATGTTCCTGGCAGCATCTGTCTGATGAAACAAACCTCATCTTGTTTGGATTCGATGCAGTGTACTGTACATGGTGATAAGCTAATAAAAAAAAAAGAAAAGTGAGTCACGCTTACAGTCAAACACAGTAGCATCACGGTTTTGGGTAGAGTGTTGCTGAGAACGGAGAGATCAAATTCAACGATGGAATTACAGATTCCATGGCAGGCTGTAAAACTTTAAAGGTGAAGATGGTCATCCGTTTGTGAAATCTTGGTGAAAGAGACGATGACCAACAGTAATCCTACAACAAACCACTGCCTTTATGACGTAAATTGCCTGATCTGAACCCTCTAACATTCTTTGGGTGTCCTGAAATTCAAGACAGAAGAAGGCGGTCATCACAGAAAAAGAATGAACAGCTTGTGAATTTGGCACCTAAAAAATTGAGTCTGTTCTGAAAAACAATGGGTCTTGCATAATACTGACGTTGATGCAATTTTTATGCGGCTGTGCTTTAACAGTGTACTCACTGTTGTTACCAGCCCTGTCTTGTTTTTCCAAACACATCACGGGTCTTCCGTTTAATCACCTGTGTACCAGTGCCGGCAACGGAGCCAGTTGGAGATGGTGTTTTGACTTTTTTATTTTTTTTTGGATATTCTGTGCTTGTTGCTGTGTAAACACACACCACATGACTTTAGGTCATGTCATTTGGGCCTGTTTACATGCACACTAATACTCCAGTCATCATCTGATTTCTGGAGTAATCAGATTATACCAGTGATCATGTAAACAGTGTAATATGACATGATTTATCAGAAAATCTCCGTAATCTGATGAACACACCTGGATTTCTTCCTATTGCTCTGTTGTCTTCATGCATATATACCTGTTAATCTGGTTAGTTTTATTCTTTTACATTTGTACATATGTTTTAAAAAAAAAAAATCTTAGAAAAATGGAATTCATGGCCAAACAAGGGTGGAAAACTACAACAAAGAGTTTGAGTTCATGTAAACGCATCAGATCTGATCATTCCAGTGATTGAATTGCTCTGTTTTCAGGCTATATGAGATAACCACAGCTACTACGCCTTTTTCCACATTTAGTATGTAACCAATATATACTATAATATAACCACAGCTACCGTTTTTCCTTTTATTTCCAGACACTGAAGCTGCATTTGGAGAGTCAGATGAGGAGCAAAGGGATGAAGCGCCGCCCTCCAAGCACCCGGCGAAACCAGCAGACGATCACCAAGGAAACAACGGCGTCCAAAAACAACCTCAAATACCTCCAGTACCTTCAACCTCAACGGCCTCACTTCCAGCGCCCGGTCAGCCCCCACAGAACTTGAGGGAGAGCATGTTACAGAGCGCAACACTAAGCCTTCAGGAGCAACACGCCACCAACATTCTGCTGGAGACGGTTTCACGCTCCCTCGAGCTGTTGTCGGAGTCAGTACAACAGCTGGCAGAGACTCAGCAGGAGTTTATTCGAGAGTCGCTGCAGCTCCAGCGAGAGACAGTTCAGGTTCTTAGAGACTTCACGGGCGGAGCCATCGCACTGATGCATGACAAACTGAACGGACGGCCAGCGTTATAGCAGTGGAGCGGGACAGGTAGTTGGTCATTTTAAACACTGACTTCATGCGCGGCCTTCAGGTGCAGGAACCCTCTCGTTCCTTCGGACTCCACTGCTAGTTACTGTACTTTTTTGATAGTCCCCCTATTTTCTGTGGTTCTATTTGAAACTGTATTTGTAGAAAATGTTGTATAGTTGGAATTAGTATATGTAACTAATTGAAAACGGTAAAGTACTTTTGGCCATAAACAAGGAACATATGGAGGCTTTATCCCTCGCTACTGAAAATGAGTTATACCAGCTTGTATTTCAAACATTTTCAAGACCCCACCGTATTCAACACTTTTACATACGGTTATTGTTGCGTCTTTAATTTATAAAGTCAGATGTGTGTTTCCTTGTATGCAGCTTCCCTCGCATCAGTGTTCAGAGATTATCACATGTACTGTAATGGTGAGTGAATTCCCACAACTGGCCATCATATGGTCGCCAAGGCTGAAATAGGGATGCAGCAGTACTCGGGGAAAACCGTCTACAGTTCAGTCCGCCCTTCATGGCATAATCCGCCCTTATGGACCACGGCTTTTCGGTTTTGTAATAGATTTCTCTCCCTTTCTCCATCCGTGTGTCTGTTGCTCGCTCAACATGCATGTGAGCACACAGCACAGGGAAGCCCCACCCCTCTGTGACAGACAGCCGACAGAGAAGCAGCTTTAGACTCGACACACATCACAGTCCAGCATGGGTCTACTACTCATCCAAAACATTTACCTGTGTAAATTACACCTGCAACCTGACCCGACCCATGATTAAACCCATTGCTTACACAGTAACTCACTTTAAAGTGACCCTGACCCAGGCAGGACTCGCACACAAACAATACTGTGATACGCTATTACAATGAAATGCGTACCATAGATAATCATGATGTTTTTATACTGCTGTTTTCCTCTACATCCCCATGCAGAACAGGATTTTTTTTTTCTTTTTTAAAGCCTCCTTTGGGCCTTATGTGTACACCTACCTGTTTAATATAACTAGACAAGGAATAAGAAAGGAGTCTATTGCTCAGCACAGTGTTATTTTATTCAGTACAGTGATATAATTTGTTATTGTACTGTAAAATTCAGTTTTTGCTGACGCGCAAAATACAAATATATCTCTTTTTGGGGGGGGGGGGTTGTTGTTTATGCACAAAAGGTGTGCCTAAGCCAAACTGAAATCGTGGCCCAAAAACTGAGGTATGGGCTGAACCGTGGGCTACCTGTACTGTTGCACCCCTAATCTAGTTTAGAATCTCTGCAAATGCCTGCAAGTGAAAACTTTATTATGGACTCATTTTATTATTGCTATGATCAAGTGATTTCCAGTCATTTCTTTTAAACATGTAATAAATAAGTTATATGTTTTAAACAGAACATCTGATGCTTCCTAACTTTGGATGTATTTCTCAGTGAATAACAGGTTCAGGTGTGTATTCAGACGATTAACTTTTCTACATAAATCTGCTCTTGTGTGATTGTGAATGTGCTGTCATGTTTTTGATTAGTCTTAAACTATTCTACGTGCGGTGGTAAAGAATACTTTTAAAATAACTTCTAATGGTTAATTCTGCAATTTTTTTTGTATAAATGAAGTCTCAACTGTTCTGCCTTAAGTATGGTGTATTATAGTATTTATGCAGGTACATTAATGTGTCAGAATCAGACTTTTTTTTTTTACTTCCTGAAGTCTGAACAATTTGCATCTTTTTCAACCTTGAAAATCAGTGTATTTGGTCCGAGTTGCAGGTGTGTAGAATGTCCACCAGGGTGCGCTCTTAGTTCGCCGATGCATAGTATCAGCAGCTTTCATTTTCTAATCCCAAAGATGTATTTTATCTGCCACATTACCTTTTCACTTTTCAAACAAGTATCTAAAGTTGTCCATCATAGGTCCACAAGTGGTACAGATCACTTCAAATAATGCAAAAAGTTTTACGTCTGCACATGTCACAGTAGAAAAACAGGCACAATAATAAGCAACGTGTAACCAAAGCCATTACTCTGAGCCATTTCACTACCTTTGGGTGATACAATGGTTTTCTGGTACCTTACTACAATTTACAAAAAAAGGGCATATTTCCTTGGGACACGAATAAAGTTGATCTTAATTTCAATTTTCACTTTCATATTTTATTGCATATTTTAATATGGAAACTCAATGCAATTGTGCTTTTTTTTTTTTTTTTTTGTCCATATCTTGTCCCAGTTGTGTGATCTAGACACTGACTCAACCAGCAGGAATTCCTTAAAATGTGTCAGAAGGATCTTATGGTGGTTTCCTATGTGTTATGCTGTTTATTAAATCTCAATAATACCACAGATGGCTGCCTTCCTACTGAGACTATTCAATACAATACAATAGACTTGTCATTGTGGTCAGGCAGACGCAGGTGCTCTCCACAGCAGTACAGATTTGACAATGGAAAAAAAAAACACTATGCAGAAAATACACCATACATTAAAAAAATGCAAGGTTCCTCAATCCATTGATCATATTTCAGTTGCATAACTATCTGTTTTTCTTCCCATCAGGACTCAAACTCCCTCTGTACAACTGAGCTACAGTGTGAAAGTTAATTATTCTGATGTGTAGATGTTTGTAAAAGCTCAGCATAAATTCAAAGGTTATATCAAAAACCTTTTTAGCACTGGTCGACAAGGTTATGTGGTAATGTGTGTTTATCAAAACAACTGTTGAGCAGATTTTAATGTTTTTTATGAAACCTGGTGTTGCAGATCCATTAAAAGGATTAAAGTCTGCATATGACTACGAGTGGTGACCTACAGATGATTTTTTTTTCTCTATTTTAAGTTTATGAAGTGATGTCTCTATTGATTATAATATCATCCTTTGCATTTTGATATATTTAACTCACTGATTATGCATATGAAGATGATCCAAAAAAATGAAAAATTGACTTTTCTGCAAAATATATAATTAAGCCAGTGTGTCCATCCACTGTCATTTGTCAAACTACTTGGGTTCTACTGGTGAGTACATGTTAGTGGTGTTTCCATGTTCACTACGGAGCCTCTGAATGTGCCAATGGGTCATAACTGATGACCATGAAAAGATGACAAACTGTATTTTACACCAATTATTTACATGTATTGATAGGATGATGATAGTGGATCAGAACTTAGTAAACATTTTTACATCAGTGGATGTTTTGGGGCTCTGGTGGATCTTTAGATCTTCAAACACAGAAACCATGAAATGTCGACTACTCTCGTTCTGGTGCATCGTCGGTTTATGATCTCCATGTCTGGTCAGTACATCTTATTTTGTTCTATACGGAAGTAAAAATAATCACAAACGAAATGTCTTAAATGGCGACACAACTACCCTTTTGTGAAACGTATCTTTCTAAATTGTTGGGTAAGAGATGCTGCTGCTTCACAAACAGTTTGAACAGAATTTATCTCTGAAAAGAGGAACAGTTCCATCAGTTGAGGAACCAAGCACCTGTGATAACACCAGAATGACTCGATTTGGATTCATCCTTTTTCTTAGCTGCTTTTCTGGTATGATGCAGGTTGAAGGTAAAATACCATTTTCTCATCCTGATTTTTATATTAAATTCTGTGAAATAATAATAATAGAGCTCTGTGTTGACATGCGTGCTGGTGACGAGTCGTGTTTCAAGAAAAGACTCAGAAAATTACAAATAGAAACTCAATAAAAATGTGTTTAATGACAGGAGGAAACTGTCATTGAGATGGTAAATCTGATCATTCTAGTGATGTAAAGACTCGTGTTATTCATGTATGTGCTAATTATCGTTGTTTTGTCCATATTATAGGATTATTCTTCTGGTTTTTGGACTTTTAATATTAAAATTTACACTCGTAATGTGAGGTTTTTCCCTCAATAGAACAACTTTATGATGGAAACATCAGACTTTTTTGTTCTTCATGGATCAGGAACTGGTATGTTCAATGACAGATATGTTAGGAGTATTATTTTATAATGAATAATATAAAAACTTAACATAAATTAGTAGAATTCTGATAGTAACACAGTGTTTTGAGGCTATTCTCTGGTGTGTGTCCTTGATACTTGTCGCAATAAATGTCGCAACATTGATTTCCGTTCGTAGTTGAGTTGCAAAGTCTTCTACATCACATCCCATAGATTCTCAGAGCGATCCTGGTCTGGACTCTGTGGTGTCTTACCTGTGTAAAATGATGTCATATGCTCTTAAAGCACTCATTAATATTTGATTCCTGGTGAATCCTGGTGTTTTCATGTTGGAATATGAAGGTGTCATCAGCGAAGAAAAACTCCACTGATGCTCATTCGGGTGATTCAGTAGATTCAGGTTCAGCTGACCTCGTTGTATAAACACAGAACAATGAACAACTAAATCAACCCCAGATTGTAACACTGCCCCCACAGGTTTGTACCGTAGGCGCTACGCATGATGGGTAATTGCTTCATCCACCTCTCTTAATCACATGACCTTCTTCTATTGAAACAGTCCAATCATTTGAAACACTTTTTGTATTTACTACGAAGGTACATTTGTTTTTGTTTTTTATTCAATCAAATGAAAAGTTGCCTTAAAGCTCTGTACGACTTCCGTCACCAATTTTTCATCAGTTTTATCTCCTTATTTGTTTTCTTTGCTTGATTCAGGACAATGATCTGACCCGTCTGAAACATTACATCTTTTCCACAACCGCAGAATGTGTCCTCTGACGTGTTTGTTTAAGAAGTGAGGAAGTCCCTATTATTGCATCAGTGTGGGTTTAAGAACTGATAAAACATCACAACATAACTGAAAGTAACTCACCAATAGAAGGATCTGAAGTTTTTGTGTAGTTAAACATGTCTAATGTGTAAAGAAAACAAAAATTATTTCATATCTTTCAAAAAAATCATATTTTTTTGGCAGCTTCAATGATGGGGGCAACAGTATTCGGTAATATCAGCAACAAAGGGAAAAATTTGTTTGTATTAATACTAGGGCTGGGAATATTAACGCGTTAATCGCAATTAGATTAATGTAAATTGTGATCGCAAATATTTTTTAATTGCGATCAGAGTTTTCCAGCATTTTCCGCACTTCTACCATCCACATGCAGCTCCTCTGGTTGTTTTAATTAAACTCATTGTTGGTTAAACGCACTATTTCCAGTTTGCTAGTCTTTTGTTCCTTCTACACATCCATACGCAGCTCGAGCAGAAGCTTTCTTGTGTTCATTTATTTGCAATTTCTCAAAGTAGCCAGTAATTCATTCTTAATATTTGTTTTCCTTTCTCTACACTCTTTTTGAAAATAAAAAAAAAGCCCAAAAGGTAAATTCTGC
>JAPSES010037078.1:0-12483 GCA_029822895.1 Maxillicosta whitleyi
CCCCCCCCCCCCCCCCCCCCCTACATTGACATGTTAGGTTTCCGTGACCTTACATATACTTTCACATTTCATCTAATTTTCCACATTATGTTTTAACTGGCCTTATTAAAATTGCTCCATAAACTGCTGGATAATAAAACAAGCTGAATGATCAGCTAGGCATGTAGTTAGTTGATGTTAAAACGCCATAAGCACTGTTCGTCTTTGTGAATTCATATCTAAATCTAATAAATCATATTTTGTGGTTGTGGTTTGTACATTAATATAAAGAGGTGAAAAAATGTGGAAAATATATGTCCAACCATGAATGACCTGTGGAGTTCAGACCACTTCAAACGATAAATTAATGTCATGGGCTACATTTCTTCACACTTTTAGCTAACATCTAACTAATAACAACGCATTAATTTAACTTTGTTCAGTTACATTTGGACACATAACCCTGATAAAATCCAACCGTAGACAAGTTAAGACTTAGCTAACTAACTAGACCTAACTCTATCCAATATACACAGCTCTTCATCATCCTCATCATCATGCTAACTCGCTAACGCCCAAGTTAGCTGGCTTTTCCCGGCTACCCTGTTTCCAATCAACAGCCCTTTTATATACGCACGTACGCAAGTAGGCAGTAATTTAGCTAATTTATTAAAGTTAGTTTCTTTTAAAACAAATCCGTCTACTCACTTATGATGTGTCAAAGGCTGCTTGTTTCCAGATGGTCTCCACGATGAACCGGCTGTATAACCCTGAACACCTCTGAGACGTTCAAGGACCGTGGGATGTTTAGGGTAGCCTCTAAAGACAAGCCAGACAGGAAGAAACCCTCAACTGTAGTTTCTCATGAAAATGTAAAATAGACCTCATTGTTTGGGAGGGTAGCAACTGAAAATGTGTCTCATGAAATTAAAAGTAGTATATATTTAAGGCTGTGTGACTGCTGAATACAACAGCAATCACAAAATATGTCAAATTTGTCAGTTATTTACAAGGGAAGGACATACTCTATTTGAGTTTAGATTCTTAGCCGGAATCCTAAATTAAAGACTAAAAGCTTGATGATAAATACTTGAAAAGCTTGAACGATTGAACAGTAACGTATTAACACAGCATTGTTACTGCCACTGTAACTGAAACAGTAAACATTAACATTGAACTATCACTAAAAAAACCCCACTAGAAACAGTTACCGGTGACTTATTACACAAATGCAAGTCGAAAGTGCAAATATGTCACATGTCAAAGGATGAATTTGATTATATAACTTAATATATATAGCTCACACACACACACATACATATCTCACTATTTTTCAAGATCCTTCAGAAGAACAATCCAGACTTGCTTCAGTATAATCTGCTGGGTTTTTTTTAGTTTTTTTTTTATGATCCCTGTCCCCCTTGTGCGCTGCACACCCAGAGAACACCTGAATTTACTAGGCAAACAGTAAAGGAAATACCAAAACCACAAAGTGTTGCCAATAGATAAGAGAGTACAATAGTATATTTCTATAAAATGGATGAACCTTACACCAACAGTGTACTGAGAGTGTTTCGGATTATATAACCACGTGATGATTTCAGGTACAGGTGACCTGAGCTACACTATTATAAGAAAGATTATAACACAAGCAGTTATAAAATACAACATATATCACAAATATTTGCACACATGAAATAGGATGTAATGGTTTATCCCCAGAACAGGGAAACAAATAAAATGAAAGACATATGATATTCAGGTGTATTTTTAGATTGTTCTCTTGTTTAGAGTAATCACTGAGAAAGTCTGTATTAATTTATTACTCCACGAGGTTTCATCAACAACATCAACATACACAAAGACATGTTCTATTATAATATAAATATACCATAGCAAAGCAACAGTAGTATCATAAATAACTTCATCTGAGACACAAAAGGGGACCAATGATTAAGTCAACAGACTAAAAACTGTGCTGTTTAAGAAAATTTAGATCATGTTTCTTTTGTTAAATTGTTACTTCATGTCCAAGTGTTTTGAGATATTTTACACCTTTATTCTCGCTTCCTTATTTATTTTGCCACCAAAAACAGTCCAACCTGATCAGATTTTAAAGGGAATACAGCAGTTATTTATTGATACTAACCTGTTATACAAATAACAATTAAATCTATAGTGTGGGAAATACATCATCAAGCTTTTGTGGCTCTATCAGTTTTTCTTCTTTTCTTTCGTAAGGCATTGCCTGCTCAAATTCTACCCTGGAATATTTAAGACAGATAAATATTACAACAGTATGTCTGGATTTGGGCAGTGTTGTGTAAAATGTGGTCCCCCCCTGTTTAAACTCACCATGTTTGAGGAACTTGGTCAAAACAAGACTCAGGGCAAAGACTAAGCACACGTTTCTATAGTAACATAGTAACAAGCGATTCGCTGTATTTTCTGTCAGTGTTCTGATGAGATTTTCTCCAAACACCTTATGGTTTCTTGTGTTTTTTTTAATTTTTTTTTATAGTGTAATAGGCTGTATAACAAGCTGTTCTAGTAGCTGATGAATGAGTCAACAGTTACAGGTCTGTGAAGTACACTGTAACTGAAGCAAAACATCCTGCTGTTGCTCATGGAAATATTTCCCAGATAAAACACCTTCACAATATGAGAAATATGGCACTAATTTGTCTTTACTATGTAAATAAGGACACACCACATTCAAACATACACCTTAAGTAAATATTTGAACAATGTATGTGCAGTTTTATGCACAAGGGTGTAATCCTGTGGCAAATTATAACTTTATTGTTAATGAAAATTAACCTCCTGGGACTCAGCATTGCTTTTTTGTGTTCTGTAGGGGACAGTTTTACTTAAAAAAAAAAATGCTGTCCATTGCAAAGGATATTCCATTAAAAATAAATACATAAGAAAACTAATTTTTAAAAATTTATCTGAAGAAACTGTTTCATTATGTTTCCAATCAAGACAATTATTTAATGGAAAAAAGCTAAATCTTTGACTTTCCTGGGTCTCAGGAGGTTAAGGCTTTTTGGTGAATTTAAAACATATTTATGGTTTCTTTTTAAAATTATAATAAATCCAAGTATAGAGTTCAAGCATTTTATATAAATTTGGATGCCATTTTGGTGCAAATGGTAAACTTTTTTAATGGATGAAGTGAAATGGGATTTACATTTGTACAGGATTCCATATGATGCATGTCTTTAAAGAATTTGCATCACCTAATGTGAATACACATTAAAACAACCTGGAATAAAATAACCTGTATTCTGTTACATTAGCCACAGGTAGATAATCACTACTGCACAAATAAATGCTAATTGCTTAGATTTTGCAGCTGAGAAACATTTGGTAACCTCAGCTGAAGAACAGTTGTAAAGGTTTTATTAACTCACACGATTCTGGAAATTTTAAAATCTTGCAATTATGATGTTAATGTGTTTAAAATAGTAATAGTTTGACTTTAGCTGATATCTATAAAATATTTTTTGTTTACAGACCTTCATTCTCATTATGCATCATAATATTAATGTCTGCTTAAAAGATCAAAGTCAAGAATATCTATAAAATTCTTAAGTACAGGGATTTTTTTTTTCAACAGTTTGATTTGACAGATTAAATGCTCTAAATGATGTGACCAGTATACTTTAGTTCTTATATCTTCTTCGTATTGTCCTTCTTAATCATGTGAAACTTTTCAACAGTGGACTCAACACAAGTCCTGGTATTGTCGGCTTTTTGGTCTTCATTTTGATGTCAGAGGCTACTTTATTTTTTAGCATTCCCCCAGAGGAATTATGTAAGTGATCTGTTTAGAGTACTGGTGGACACAGGCAAAAAAAGAAATCACCAAAATTTGCTAAAAATCTCAATGTTCTTGGTGGTAAAAATTGTCAAGCATATTCATTTAATGGAAATGACCTACAATCTCCAAATACTAGATAGACTTTTTCATTAAATCTGTGGGCAGTAAACAGTATGCAAATGTCTGAATGCAACTGTGACCATTTCTCCATTTGTTTTGTATCTTATATTAAAATAAATAAAAAATAAAACAAAACTGTGGACTCAACATTGAGGCTTCAGACAATTGCGTGTACAAGTTTAATATATGAAAAACTTTGCTACAGAATGTACATACAATATGTTGAAAAACTGAATGAACAGTGTTCTACCAACAGACTGTCTACATTACAACATAGAAAATGTCCAAACAACAAGCAAAACCTGTTACTATTTTGCTGCAGAGTTTAACTGAATCCTCTTTATAACTCAGTCTTGGTGTGCACTGCTGTGCTTTGTGAGAAAATCCTGGTAACAGTGTCTCTGTGGAGAAGAACTGACTGGACCTCGGCTGTCCTTCTGCCAGTTTGCCCAGTGTTTTCAGTGCGTCCTGTTTGTCAGTTCCTGTGCTGACTGGCTCACATTCACTGCTGTGTCATCTTGGCTGCTTCCGCTTTTATTAGTGAGATGAGTTCCAGATTAATTAGAAAAACAAAGCGAAGACCTGCGATCTGCACCAACACAGAAAATTACATTAGACACATTTGTCATTAATATTTAAAATCATCATTATTTTTTATTTTATTTTATCTTTCAACCTGTACATACTTCAACCACTGAGTTGTTGTTCAGTTTCCACTTGTTTCCTGATAGAACTGGTCTGCCATCAATGTAGATAGGCCGTCTGCCCTCGTTGGCAATGAAGAAATCGCCATTATTTTTTAGTTTAATAATACCTGCAACACAACGCAAACATCAGACGTTACTTACTTAAAATGGAAAGACTTTAAACATGAGATGTATAAGTGTGTTAGTCCAACTTAAGTCACCTTGTTTCCTTGATATTTTCCAGGCCGGCCCCTCTAACGACAGATCTACATCTATCTGTTTGTCCTTTGTTGCCCTGCCCAGTGTAATCTGAGTGAATCATATAAAAAAGGCATTAGATAAGACTCGCTTCCTCACCGGAACCACCGTTTCTGAATAAATATTACCTTACCTCTCGCGATCTCATGAGATAGCGAACCATTCGTCCTCGTAACGCAGCCAAAGTCTGGTTGTCGAAGTCGGGCATGCTCATACCTGGAAAAACGCAGATACAGGGTCATAAATGGACACCTTCAGGCTGGGTTTATCAAAACACAAACACAGGTTCCCACGAGTTAAATTTAAGACTTTTTGAGAATACTTGGAACAGAATTTAATGTCCATTTCACGACCATACAAAGTCAGCTTTCTTGGGCGACACGTGCATGACTAAATGCTGCATGTGTGTTGGGCTGAATGTCCTGTGATCATTTCTCACCTCTTCCTGCAAAGTTAGCAATAATTGGTTCCTAATTTCAATATAATTGTCAGGTTGGAATGGGTGGAACTGAGTCAAATAATATTACTTTCTTTGCAGCTTGGATATATAATAGACACATTTAATCACAATACAGCCAACAAGTTTATGACAATATGACTTAAGACCTCACATATTAAGTTTAATACCTTTTAAAGACCCTATTTTTAAGGTATTAAATGCAGATTTGTAAATTCCAAACTTTTAACACTTTATGCAAACAGGACAAGCAAAAAGTTATGAAATGTACCTGTGATATTGTCCACCAGAACTTGCCATCTTGGCAGCTCCTGCTCCAATTGTCTGATCTCCCTTTTCTGGTGACGATCAGAAATCATGAGCTCTGAAAAAGCAGAGTTAGATCAACTTAGAGCAAAAAAGCATGTGTGACATTATCAATGATCACTTAAGAATCAGAACTGTGTAAAGGATATTTTTTTAATATGTTAAATATACAACATAATATGAGGTGTGTGGGTGTTGTAATATTTATTATGAATGCTGCTGTGCGGATGTTAAATGTATTTTGTGTTGTCCATTGTGTGTATAAGTCAATGTGTATTGCCAGACTCTGTGCCCAAGACAAATTTCTCTCTTGAAGAGACAATAAAGGCTCATCTTATCTTATCTTATCTTATTACTCATAAACAAATCCAAAAAAATCTGGTAAACTATAACATCATCTTACTGGAATCTTTCAGTAGTAAAACAACTGAGCTTCACCCTCTGACCAGATACAAATAGATTCAACTTTATTATGTATGAGGTAAGCTTTATTCAAGTCATTATTTTTAATTTACCATGTTCGAGCACTTCATCTCTGCTCTCCCTGTGTGATGAGATACATAAAAAACAGATTAGATTATATGTGGAATGCCTAATTACATTGTCAACACTTGTGAGCAATAAGAATGAGATGAATGCTGCCTGGGGAATGACTTACTTTAACTTTACATCATCCACCATCTGTTCAGCGTCGGAGAAGTTGAGGACTTGGTCACCTTTTGGGAGTGGCTGGACTGGAACACAATCAACACCAACAAAACTACTCAATATAGAACAGTGACATGATATACCATTCTGTTTTCTACACAATGGTAGAGTAGTCTAGAATGGTATGTGTCATTATCCATACTGCACAACAGCTAATTCAGGACACAGTTTGGATCGAAACTTTACAATACATGTAAACAATTGTAAAATCAAAACTCACCACTCTGGTCATCCAGTAGGTAGTACTGCTTCAACAGCTGCCAGTGCACTAGCAAACTTTTGGGTGTGCGGGATGGGTGAAAGACACTGGGGTGTTTGCTCAAGAGTTCCTGGAAAATGTCTAGTTTGGGCTGACTGGTCTGTTGAATGAGAAAGTAATGAATCCCTTTGTGAAAACATTACAAATGAGTCATATGTGTAAGTGATTGAAAGATTTTTCTCTATCTTAGGTCGTCTGAAAAACAGACAATTTCATACATTGCTCCTGCTCAGAATCATAATTAATGGATCAAAGTGACATCTTCTAAGAGGTGCACATCTCTGTGATTATTTCCTGCTCAATGTTTCTGTCAGGCAATAAACACTAAACCCAACGTGTACATTTCTTGGCTATGAAAATTAACTATTCTATATTATTCATATAATAAATTCACTTACTGAGCCAATCTTGGCCAGCAGTGCCTCTTCATTCTGACTGAAGAGAGCTTTACTTTGGATGGCTGCAATGGCCTCTGGGTGGAGCTGCCGCATAGCCTGCCATGCCAGCCTACCCACAAACAGCAAAAACAAAAAAAGGTGTCAGAAAAAGGTGTAACATCACATGGAGTTAGGGAAGGTCAAACTGGTTCCTACTGGGAATCTTACTTTGAGATGACAGGATCGTAGAGCAGAGCGTACCATCTCTCTTTAATTTCCCGCAAAGTGAAACGGCAGCTGAACTTGACCCCCAAATGAACTGAAGTGAGGTCTGTGGTCTAGGTGCAGATACAGGTTCACACACACACAAATAATGTAGGTTCAATATATAATAGAATAGAATAGAATGCTTTATTGTTATTGTGTGGTACAACAGAATTGTGGTGCAGCTCCGGTTCAACAATGCAACAAGTTATAAATACCTTATAAAAATCTATTTACTATTAATCCATGTCCTTACTAATATTTGAGAGAGTCATGCAAAAAAAAGTTCACATTTACTCCTAAACAGTGTTAGTGATGTTTTTTACTACTTACCTGCAAAACTGCATTGATGAGCAGCAAGTCATCTGTAGGTTTCCATCGCCCCAGGTCTTTAGTTACATGCAGCGGCTGCTTACTCTTTTTTACTCTTTTGGCGATAGGTGCAGGGTTTATGACCATTGTGACAGGTGGCGTGAGTGTGGCTCCTGATTTGGTAATCTGTTTTTGTAAAACAAAACAATAACAATAAACTTTACAGCATAAAATTCCCAGATTACATGAAAGTACAGATCACTGTATACCTTTTTTTTCTCACTAGATGAAGGTTCACTTCCTGAGCAACGAACAGGCTCTATGACAGGAGGACCTTTTACTCTACTAGATGACTTTACAAGGCTGCTCTCCACCAGCTCATCGTCAAACTTCTTTCTTTTTATTGACCTGAGGATATTATTATGCCAAAATTTAAATATAATGTATAGTGAACAGCTTTAATTGAGAATACAGTGACTCTGCAAGTGTACAACTAAAAGAACAATGCAGCACACAGAACATAAATCAAACCTGGAAGAACTTCTGCGTTTAGGAACACCACTGCCAAATGCCTGTGTTGCTGTCCGTTTCACGTCTTTCACACCGAGTGTTTCCTCATCCTCTGACCGACTCTGAGCCCCAGCCACTGCCATCGGAGCACCAACCACAGGGTCACCTGCCTGCATCTGATCACAGAACATGTTTTTCTTTTTGAGTAGCAGACTACTGATACATAATGTCCTTCTCTGACCACTATAGTTGACTCAAATTACTGTACTGCAGAGCTATATTTTGCAAGGACACTGGGAGAATATTTGGCAGTAAAATGGATTAAAGAAAACCTCAGGCTGTTTTTACTTGTATTCCAGTTAGGTGCAAACCCATATTACTGTTTACTACAACATACTTATAATAAATACACAACAACATGAGAAACTAATCTAATTTAAAGATAAAACCAATTACCTTGAAATATTGAATATTTTTATACCATAGTTTTACTCGGACATATTTTGATGTTGCACAAGCTACTAGCCGTAATCTTTTCAATCTTATGTCTAAATTTAATAAATGTATCCAACCTTATCCAATTGTTGTCATATTAGGATCAAGAGATAGTTTAAAGGCAAAAGTAATTAGCTCGGTTAGCTTCAATTTCCAACAATAAACAGTCTGAGATGATTTGAATGTTTTGATAATCATCGATATCGACTAATATTTACTATTATGGTGCTTGTAGCCATACTCACCGGCCCCAAATATGGATGGAAATATAACGTTAGAATTAGAAACCGGTATTTGTCAAAGCTGACTTATTTTATTTTTATCTTTGGGACAATAATTCAGAGGCTAATCATATTAGCATTGCTTTTGTTTACATGTGAGCTAGCGCTAACATTGGTGGTAGCGCCTTCCTAGGATCTTTAGGTGAAATTAGATATGCACATTACACTCTAAAAACACGTCGATATATTAATATCGTGTTACAACACATACTTTTGCGTTGGGAAGTATTAAAATTACCACCACAACGTTACTGTTTGCTAGTTAGCACGAGCTTAGCAAGTACTAGCTAAAGCTACGTTCTCACAGTACTACCTATAGTGGATAGTTAATTAATAACTTAGAGTACCTTTGTAACTCACCTTTCCTCGTTCTTCCCTACGTCTTGATATCCACTGTTATGTTTAGAGTTCAAATGGTCTGTTTTTTATCCACACCCGTTTGTTAACTGTCATGAGTGATTTAGCAAGCTAGCAAACATGGCTAACTGGCTATGGGGTTGAGTTAGAGAAAGAACTGACAAGCTACATTAGCGCCCCCTTCTGGGCCGGAGGAAGGACATATATTCCACATTCCATATTACACTGTTTTGCAAGACTAGCTTCAGTAACAGCTGATATGCAATCACTATGCAGTTCATGTTTTTAAAAAGTAAAATCTATAGAGTGGTTACATAAATGTACTTTTTCCACACCTTTGGGAGCATGTTGGGGTGCAGCGTCTTGCCCAGAAACACTTTAGCAAATGGACTGATTGAAGGGGATTGAAGTGCCCACTTTCCAGTTTGTGGAAAACCTGCCTCATCACTAGAATATATTTCTGACATAGATGTTTTTTTCAGGCTTTTAAGATGTAAAAAGTAGTTTTTAGGGGGGGAAATGCTGTTATGCTGTCATGGTCAACTGATCAAAGTTGAGAGCAGTAATCTGAGGAAGAATTTCATGAACCAGTGAAGATGATTTAGGGCATAAATATTAATCTGAAGAAAAATAATATATCTACAGTGTTTCACCATTAACGCAAAGAATGCATAAAAAGCTGCTGTGACAATTTTAAGTCCAAAATAACTTTCATGTTAAAGAGAAACGTGACTACCCGCTTGTACTCAGTGCTGACGGCAGATCCTCATGATCATGTCACACAAGAACTTCGGTCTTCAGTGTTCCTAGAAATGAGTGTTTTCATGTCTGTTCACTGGAATCAAACTAACTACTGTGAAAACCTAACTGGATCTGATGAAGCTGGTACAGAAAAACAGAAAGCAAGCTGACTCCAAATGCTTTAATGACATTTTAGTGACATTTTAATGACAGTAACAATTTCAAAATGTCTTAAGTTAGAATAAATACAGAATTTAGATACCAAAGTTTAGATATTTTACAAAATTATGTTAACACTGATACGTCATTTGATGTAGAAAAATGCATTGTTCTGCACTATTATGTGCATTCTACTCAGATGTACTGTATCTGAGTCTGAAGAGTCAAATACATTTTAGATGTAAAATCCATCTATTTGTGTACAAAAATATGTTCACCAGCTGCCATTTTTAAAAAAAAAAAAAAGATTTGACCATCACAGGAATTATTCACTAACTTTCATTTACTATTAGCACCTTTTGAAAGTCACTATTTTTCACTTAACATCACATCTACACTATATCAGTTTACACATTAGTTTACCTACTAGGAAACATACAAAAATACTGAAAAGAAATATTTGCACAAGCAGAATATACAGGAAATGGTTGGTACATTTTATGAACACGGGTCATAATTGCCTTTTGGAGAGCTTGATCTAATTCTGGGAAAATCCTCTTTAAATACTGACATGTTGCATCAAGATGTCTGACGTGGTTTGAAGACACGTGAAAACTGAAGGTCTAAATAAAACTGTCATGTGTGATGGAGGACATCACTTGCTTCCTTTTGGCCTCGGTGTAAATAAATGCTACAATTAAATGCTACAAACATAGTATTGAAATCTGGAGTTAACTGTTCCTAATGCCTCATTGATGATCTATTACTCTACATTCATCTTTTCGTGCTCTCTGACACAGAGAGACTCATGTTCATTCAGCTGAAGAGCTCAGCGGAACAGGTCATCGTTCAATAAACTGGAGGTTAATGACATTTTCAGGAACTAGAAGCGTTCGTGTCATGGGCTTCACGGAAACTCCTTCTGGGTCCGGTTTCACATCAAACTCTATGAGGATCTGAAGAGATCAGAAAAACAGAAAACAGATACACAACATGGTGAATACAGGATATATATGTGCTTTTTTTGTGACAACATGATGGTTTTTATTTCATGAGAGAGCATTATGGTTTGTTAAGAATACTATATTCAATAATAATAATAAATGAATAATACAAGGGCAACAATTCAATATATTGTAATAAATTACAATACTGTCAACAAGGATATAAATTGTGTTGATTGAATAAATTGTGTATATTCAATCTGATTTACAGGTAAGCTGTGTTAATGAAAATAATGCCACATTATAAAACCTGAGAAAAAATATTTGGGAATAAAAGAGCAGAAGATGAGTTGAAAGTTTCAAGGTGGCTCTAAATGAGAAATAAAAGTCATACACGACAACTGTGCTGGGGGCAATATGAATACTTGAACAGCAATTATTCTCACATATTTTAGATACAAAATACCTATTTTTGGTCACAAATAAGACCAATTTAAAAAGAGATCCTGGGATATGAAATTAGTCAAATTAAATTCCTGCAGGAAGAGAATATATTCACTAAAAAAAAGGGCTGGTATTTGTGTAAAATCTTATTCTGTGCTTGTACGACTGTTACAGAGAATAATTTTAACCCTGAACATCTAAGCCACAAGCAATGGATGATTATAGTTAAATGGACATTTGTGATGGAAAGCATGACTTTAGTTTTATTTACATGAGATTAGTGCAACCTGGAGACCTTCTGTGGTGAAAATGATGGGTATTCGTCATGGAAAAGTATGTTTTTGCTATAATTTAACAACATTATCTTCAATTCTCACATCATGGCTCAGCACTTACAGATAACTGTTATAGGATAAAAATAAAATTAATAAAATGTTCCTTTCTATATGCTTTTCATATAGAGCTCCTTTGGTGACATGAGAGAAAAAATACTAATGCATGGCCATGAGGTAAGTAATGCGTGGCCATGAGTTTCTAAAGCCCCATACTAAAACCTCACGCTTTACCGCAAGTGTTTGAAGTCCATCACGGTACTTCAAAAGGAAATTGATGTGTTCCATGTTTGTAAGAGCATCCAATCAGTGCGCTACGCTGTACAGCAGTCTCGTAGCTGAATTGTCTTGTGGTCACGTATTAGTAGTAACTCAAGGCTGTATTAGTAAAGCGTCGCCATGAGCTTCATATCTCAAGGCCGTGCATTATTATTTTTTTCTCACACCAAAGGGGCTCCGTACATCCATGCCATTCATCAAATCATCTTTTTTCGCTTTTCCTAAGCACATAAGGGGAATAATTTAAACTAGGGCTGGGAATATTAACGCGTTAATCGCAATTAGATTAATGTAAATTGTGATCGTGAATATTTTTTTTAATCGCGATCAGAGTTTTCCAGCATTTTCCGCACTTCTCCCATCCACATGCAGCTCCTCTGGTTGTATTA
>JAPSES010037152.1:0-12480 GCA_029822895.1 Maxillicosta whitleyi
ATTCACATTTCTGTGGGTTTGTTTACAGTGTCAACAATCTAATCAAATAGATCAAAAACTAATGTGGCAGTAATATTATGGGGTGTGTCAGTCACAATATGTGGGGGGACTGTGCTGCTTGGAGGAGGTTTGAGCTCTGAGTGTTTTTCTAGTTGAACCTGTTGTAAGTTGTACCACCTGGAAAATATAGTTCGAAGGCTGAAAAAGTCAGTTGTGTTGCTTTAAAGCTGTTTATAAAGTACCAGTGTTTAAAGAATAATGTGGCTGGAAACAAAGGAAATACTGACTTTGAACAGAATTCCGTAATGAAAGTGTGTCTGCTGTTACATGGGCAGTTTTTCATCAAAGTGAGTGGAATCAGTCCTGATTGTAGATTCCAACGTAGCTGTTTACACTGACGCTAAATAATGTGATCCCATAAGATGAGCGCTTACATGCCCAAAGCGTTTCATTAGAACGACTTACACTGAGTGGTTGTGTCTGCTGTGAAGCGTCTAATGCGCTGGAAATGTAACAGAAGAAAAACACTGTTTTGTGATGGTTCAGTGGAGTCCGTCTTCGTTGGTCTTTTCAAAGTCTTTTAACCTCCGAGCCGTTCGATTATGCTTAAATTTCATTTCCTATCCTTAATTGCATCAGGCACAGAGAGGTTTGGAGCTCATCATGTCACCTAATGTTAAACCCATGTGGGGAGAATCGCATTATGTGGTTACGCTGTTATTCAGAGCTAATGTTCTTATAATGAACACACATTAAAGTTTTACACCAACCTATTCAATCTGGTTAAAAATGGTAATGAAAGAGGACATGAAGGTAGCCGTGTGAGAAGAAGACATAGATGGAGGCAAACGATTCGCTGTGGCGACGCCTGTAGGCAAAAGGAAAGGAGAAGAAGAAGTAGAAGAGATCGGGGTGGTTATGTTTCTATCCGTTTAATTCCTGTTATTTGTGGAATATGATCCATATAATGAAAAACAAGTTTCCATAGAAGTGGGTACCCCCAATCCAAACCCACCTCCCATGACACGGCCGCTTGAGATCCACACAGATGAAGCTAATGACAATCGGAGCATGTTTTTAGTCCAACTTCATGACCTCACAGCGTCAGACAACACTGCGTCCGACCTCTGCAGAGTAAATATAGCGAACCAAACACTTTTAGTAACTATAATCACTGGAATGTGACTCAAATAAACACACTAGCCTAGCAACAGTGAAGCTAGGCTAGCAGGCTGAAGACCACCTTCCTGTAAAACTCCTAAAATTCCTTGTAGTTTTACAGGTTTTTACCACATAAGACATTCAGGATGTACATCAATGAGAGACTGAGCATGAACTGGACAAGTATTGAATTTAGTAGTTTTTGTTTTGGGGCTTTTTTTTTTTTTAGCTGTTTTATGACACTTGTTTGATATTTTAATTACTGAGCAAATGCTTGACGTTTTATGAATATTTAAAATAAATCATACATGTGGAATGCTCACCACAGACACATTAGAGGTTAACGGGTTAACAAAAGTAGTCTGTATATGAGACGATGGACCACTCTTAACAAAGACTGTCTAAGTGGCGAGCTCTGAAGGAATATCGTATGAGCTTATTGTTCGCAGCAAATCTTCGACTATTAAACTCCACCTACTTGCTGAACCAGCATTTTAACAGTAAAACATTTGGCTCCAGTACTTATTAGTTCTTCTAACCGGGTGTGCTTTGTATACTAAAACTCAGATCAACCAGACGGATGAGTCATTTGAGATGTGACTCATGATTATTCATGAGTTATGTAGCCTTGCAGTCAAAGAGCAGGGTTTAAATATCCGGGAAAAAAATCTTAAAATCTTACCAAGTGTATTTCTAGTCAAAATACCTCATCAGTCTTAAAATAAGACACCTAAAGAGTAACTTGTAGACCTTTTTTTAATTTAATTTTTAAAAATTTTTTGCTTGAATTAAGCAAAAAATAATAATAATAAAAAAAACCTCTTTGGAACAAGTGAAAATTATCTTGGTATGATTTCTTGAAATACGATTTTCAAGATGTATGGTCTAAAAATAAGTTCTTATTTCTTACTGTTTAGGTGATTATGTTTTGTTTGAAGTGTGATGAGATATTTTGACTAGAAATGAGAAAAATAAACTGTGTAACATAGATTTTTTTTCAGTGCAGGCTGTGGAACCAAAATATAGCCATATTTTTCATGTGTAAGACACGAGGCATTGATGTTATTACCTTCACCTACTGTTTGTGTCACTGCAAGGGGGGGGGGTCACTGTGGTAATAGACTCTTTGCATCTCGACCATTGCCACAAACGCGCTGTAAACCTCAGGATGTAACTGGACATGATGAAGCTGGTGTTGTACATTCAGTGTGTTTCGTTTCACTGCTGCGTTTGTGTATCTGAATGACTGTGTGTTTGGCTAAAGTGATTTATGCCCTCTGCCCCTGCCTGCGAGGTCTCAGCTGTTATTTCACCCCCGCACTATGTCTTGTCTGTTTCATCACAAAGCAGAGAAAGTATACTGAAACGTAGCCAGCTCTGCCCCCCCTTCACATACATTCTGTGCGCCGTTCATCCCCCCTGACCACCACACACACACACACACACACACACACACACACACACATACACTTCCAGCCTATGGGATTTGAGTTACGTGGCCGCCTTCTCCTCTTCCTAATCCCTTCAAATGAGAGTTTTTGGACTGCCAAGGAACTCCCAGGCTAACACACACAAAAATGTCTCCAAGTGGCCCTCTGAGATATTCTTTTCAGGGTTTGGTGTCCAGTGAGGGCCAGCCAAACGCACACACACGTACAATCACACACACATACACAAAGGGCAGGCCACACACACACACACACACACACACACACACACACACACACACCAGTACATATGTACGCTCACATACACTCACACAGGGAGGGAACAGTGAAGCATTGTTTGCTGCTTCCTGAGAGAGCCAACATCAGGATCACAGGAGCTCTGAGAGCCCGGACCCTTCCTCTCTCACTCACTCTCCCTCCGTCTGACTCTCTGGAGCCTGATCATCCAATTCAGCATATACGGCCCTGACAGACCACATGTATTTGGGCTAAAGAGGGAATAAAGTACACATAGATCACTCACAAAGAAAAGTGTGTGTGTGTGTGTGTGTGTGTGTGTGTGTGTGTGTGTGTGTGTGTGTGTGTGTCTGTGTGTGTCTGTGTGTGTGTGTGTGTCCCTTTATGCAGCGATGATGCTTTCCAAACACAGACCTAAGGGGATTGTCCCAGTTTAGCTCTTGTATTTTAGTAAACAGTAGTGGATTGTACATTTTTCAAGTTCGGGCCCAGTTTCGGAAGAAAAATGTTTTCCCAAATTGCTCTTTTGTTTTGTCCACAGATTACTCCTACCATGTTATTTTACTGCCCTGTAATGAACGGGCTACACGTCCAGGACAAACCCCGCCGTCGCCCACTGACACCGGCGCTACCGAGGATTCAATTCATCTTTGTTTGGAAAATGAGTAAAGTTTAGCACAGTAATTACTGACAATAATGATTTAATGTATTTAGGACACATGCTCAGGAAGGAGTTCCACTGCACAAAAGGCCTGTACAAAAATAAGAGAATGAAACTTATTATTGGATTAAAATGTCTTATTCCAAGTAAAATGATTTGCAACACTGCAAAAATCTAAATCTTACCAAGACTATTTTTTTCTAATTTCTAGTCAAAATATCTGATCACATTTAATACCGGACATAATCACCTAAAGAGTAAGATATAAGAACGTTTTTTTTTTTTTTTGCTTAATTCAAGCAAAAAAAAAAAAAAAAATCAGTCAATGGAGCAAGTGAAAATGATCTTGAAAATAACATTGTGTGATGAGATATTCTATCTACAAATGAGAAAAATACATTTGGTATTATTCTATAATTAAAATGATAGAATGCTAAAATTCTTATTTTAAGCAGAATATACTTGTTTCAAGGGTTCATAGTAGGATTTTTGCACATGGATGTGTGTGTATGTGTGTGTATGTATGTGTATGTGTGTATGTATGTATATTTGTGTGTATGTGTGTATGCATGTTTGTATGTGTATGTGTGTATATATGTATGTATGTATATGTATGTGTATGTGTGTGTGTGTGTATGTATGTATGTGTGTGTGTCTATATGTATGTATGTATATGTATGAATGTGTGTATGCATGTATGTGTGTATGTATGTATGTGTATGTGCGTATGCATGTATATATGTATGTATGTATATGTATGTGTGCATATGTATGTATGTATGTTTATGATAAATGACATAAGAAATATTACATATACAGAAAATAGCACTAGATCTTTATGGGTTAAAACACGATTAGTCAAAAGTTTGGTCTCACCTGGTTTTTCTTTATTTTTATGACTGTTCTGATCTATGAATGAACACATAAGGAATTATGCAGTTAAATCATGTTTTATGTTTTATATTCTTTAAAATAATCCTCCTTTTTTTTGAAGGAGCTCCCAGTGATCTGAGCACATCTGTGGTCCATCTCATGTCCAAATGTTAGACTCTTGTAATGTATGTGGAAATTACCAAAATAAGGCGATAAGGGCATAACTTACAAAAACGATGTCCAACAGAATCCACACAAACACACACTTCTGTTACTGCACAACGGCTCTATTGTAACTCATTCACAGCAAACACAAACCAGAGCTCTAAAAGTATTCCTCCTAACCCTGAAGGAATTCAGTTATCAATTCATGACTTTAACACACTTTCACAACTTGATTTTTTTGAATGAGTGTATCCAGGAAAAGGGTGAAATTATGTTTTTTTGGGGGGTGGGGGATTTTAGACCTATTTTGGTCCAAAATATATGTAACAACATAAACGAAACACCACAACAATTTAATGTAAAGATCCTTCCATAAATGAAGCCTTTAGATCTTCACCCATCGCCTTATTAAAGCTATTATTTTAATGCAAACTCAACACTTTCTGTGGCTGTTTCAAGTTAAAAGCATTTTATGGAACTGAAATCAGTTTATTTTATTTATTTATTTATTTTTACAGACATTTCCTAATATATTTCTGTATATACTGCTGTACTTCAAATAGCCCCCAGAGGTTTAATTGCATAACCTACAGATCACTGCGTTGCCATAGAAACTAAATTCAACCCCTTGCATCAAATCATTCTCCAGGTGCCACGACCAAAACACAAAATGCGAAACATCCCATTTCCAAACTCGATTACTCTTTTTTTTTTTCCCTTCTTCTAAAATCTGAGCCAAGATTATACTTTCAATGTACTTTTACAACACAAGGGAGACTTACATCAGAGGTTGTGCGTTGCAGAATGTTTTTAGCATGTGCGAGCCCGTGTTTGGCCGGAGAACCGACCCGATGGACTCATTGCAAAGGATCCAAGGGAAGGACAAGTCATCAATGTCAACGTGCACCGAAAGTATACAGCTCAGGGGAAGCAAAAGGGGCCGGGGTTCGGGGGTTGTTTGCCAAAAAAAGAATATATGATCTTTGAGCAGAAGAATGAAGTATGCTTTTATAAGAGTGAGAGCGTATCGCATGAGTTACAAGCTACTAGCACGTCTAGTATTTGGCAAACACAAGTGATTGATCGGATGTTTGTCAGATTTCCAGTGGAACGCAAAAAGGAGACGGTAACTTTTATGTTTCAGCTGCTGAGGGTGACTTCCTCGCTTATTGATTTTTTAAAGCTGAGGGTGTAACTGATTCCTGAAATGACAGCTAATGAAGTTAGTTTTGCAATTTTACAGATTTGGCAGAAAGCAGTAAGGTTTTGGCAAAGGGAAGCAGCTGTCAACGGAGCACCGAGGAGGGGAGTTCTCCTAAAGTGTCCGTATTTAAAACCTGTGGAGCTGTAGAATGCTCTCAGAGGATGGTAATGATGTAAAGACTCAGCCCCCTCCCCCCCGTATCTCCTTCACCTCTGGAGGCGTACATGTCCGTACTGGCCTACATCTCACATTTTCCTCTCTACTTTCCAACCATCTTTCGCTAAAAACCGAAAACACAACGAGGCCAGGAAATAACCGATTGAATCACTTGAATGCATATCTAATTTCAGTTCTCTGGCTTCAAAAGGAGCAAAGGATACTGTTAAGATGTGAGCGTCAGTGACAGAACGATGAAACTGTATAGTCGCAGAAGAAGAACGAAGGGCAGGCTTCACAGCCACGGCGAGACGGTGAAGCTGCAGGAATTGGCCGAGTTTGGTAGGATGTGAAATGTGAATGAAAAATGAAGGAAAAAGTCCTGCAGGGAGACAACTCTGGATAGAAACAGCGCCAGCTTGGCTCTGTTAGCATGAAACTAGCTTCCAATTAGGTCCAGACACTAGTTTGGATTTCTTCTGAACTCATGCTAGAGGAAACTTTGCATAATTTTAAATTAGCGTGAAAAAAATTTGGTCGTTACACATGTTTGTCTGAGGCTGTAATAGGCTGTGTGAAGAAAAACAAAACAGGCTACGAGACTATTTATTCTACTACCAGAAAATCTGATCTAACACTAATATCCCTTTGAATGATCAGCCGTCCAATTTCCAATAATGTGAAAACAGTCTGGAACTGGTCCGTTTACGGTCAATTATGCACCATTGATTCTATACTGGACCAATCAGAAATCTTGGGGCGAATATTTTGCAATGTTTTATACACACCGACTTCTTTTTTTTTTTTTTTTTGTGAAAGTCAGTTCCGAGTTCCAGATGTCTTTACGGCTGTTGTCAGTTGTTTGAGTCAAAAATAAGGCTTGAATTACAGATTAAACCCCGTATTCTTAAGTATCTCTGACAAAAGTGACAGTCGTCATTCACCGAATTTTCTATCCGAACTTTTTCTCACACCCATGATGGAAACACACTGAGGTTCGTTGACTTTAGGGATCTGCTCGTCACATAATTCCGTCACATTCATCTTATCTGTGATTGCTTTACTCGGCACCTGTTCGTCCCACCTTCATATTTGGCTTCATGTCTCGTCATTTATGTCCAAGTCCACAAATCTCTTTACAACTGTTGTCAGTTGTTTGATTCAAAAACAAGGGTTGAATTACAGATTACACCCGGTCTGTTTTTCTCAATAAGAAATCCATTGGGAATCGTGGAACGTAAATATGAAGGCGGTACCAAAAGGCGTTGAGTCAACCAATCACAGATAAGATGGACATGACACTTTTGTCGATGATGAATATAACATGGTGTAATCTATAAGTATCTGTAAGTAGTATCCGATTGGGTAACGCCACTGACTTTAGTGCGGAAGGTAGCTGGTTTGAGACCCAGGTGATCCATTGGGAAAGGTTCTTTAAAATGCTATACATCCCAATATATGCGACCAAGCCCAGTTGTGTCAGGAAGGGCATCTGACGTTAAAACCACTGCCAAATAAACATGTCGAAACATGTCAAAAGATGAATTGTTGTGGTGACCCCATCAATCTATAATTCAAACCTTATTTTTTGAATAAACAAAAAGACAACAGTTATAAAGACATCAACTGGGTACTGACTTTGACTCACGATAAAAATAAGTTGGTGCGTATGAAGTATTGCGAAAGACCTGCCCCCAAGACTTGTGATTGGTCCAGTATAAAATAAATAAATAAATAAATGGGGCATAAGTCCCCCACCCAAGATATAACATACTTTAAACCATTGGAACCAAGAATTCAGAATTGCCTGTAATAAACATGATCGATGAAATACTTAGTGTTTGATGCTGTGGATTCAGACCGATGGAAAAAATGCCTCAAAAATGATGCTATAATATAAAACGTATTTCACATCTGGATCTAAAAGGAGCAGCATGCAAACCGTTGCCTACAGTCTTAAACGCTCTCAATGTCTTCGCTGACTGACATGTTTGAAGCTGAGCATTTGTCTTTTATTTCTTCTTTTTAATCCAATTATAAAAGTGCCAAAGTTCATCCTTTATAGTGAGAAGATGCTTATGGGGAGCACTTGAACGCAACACAAAACAACAACAGAGACAATGTGGCCTGTCTATGAAGTTATGAAGGCTGAGGTTGTTTCTTATTTTAGGCTTATATATAAGACCACACATGAACCGACGACTTCCCTATGGATCTGAACGGTTAAATAACTATTGAGAAATAGCTGATTTTAGCGCGTTTTATTCATTTCCAATGGTTCGAAAATATGTTTCCATGATTGTGGACTGTTGACAAAATCATCTCTGCAAGTTGGGGTCAATTATTTTCTGATATTTCCAGATACAGTAAATTAAAAAAAAGTAAAGAGAAGTTTTTATATCAAACGTCCACATCTCTTTTACATCTGGGCCCAATAATAATAATAATAACAATAATAATAATAATAATAATAATAATGTCTTAAAGCACATACCACTATTACTTCCTCTTGCAGTTTTTCTTTTTTTCCCCAAATAGAGTTGTTTTAGTCTACAAAACACATGGCTTTGTTGATAATGTCCCTCTGCATAGCTTTGTTTAGCCTCTGGCCTTGTCTCCGTGTGCTAATGGAGCAGACACGTTTCTCCTAATCTTGTTTTTAGCTCAGTGCAGCGATGTGCACAGACTTTATCTTCTCACTAACATGGACACGACTGTTTCCCATAATAGATCAAAAACACTCCCTACTGGCCCTGTCAAAACTACACACACACACACACACACACACACACACACACACATGTGCACTCATATATGCACACCTAGAAAAGTCTAATACAGGACTTTCCTCAATAACAATTAATCCTTCAACCAGAACCAACAAAGTTGGGAGTGTGTTTTAGCAGAGGCGCCAGAAAAAAACCAAACCTTCTTTCACTCCATTTGTTAAACTGATCAAGCTTAAGTCCACTCATGCATGTACTCGCCTCCCCAACACTTTGCCAGCAGTAGCTGTCATCACATGCTTTCTGAAATAGGCAAACTGTCTCTGCCCAGACTCCTCTGTCAGCGGTTTTTCCTGGGATGCGTCCTGATTGTACGCAGATGATGTATGAGAACCTAGTGGGCATCCTGTGCTCTCAACGCCAAAGTGAAATACAATGAAAAATAAATGGATATGTGCAGGCGAAATGATGAAAACAACAAGTGGAAAGGGCTTCGGTCAGGATTAGTCAGCAAAACATTAAAGTAACGCACTTCACTTTTTGTTTCAGTCGAACACCCTGTAGTTCTAATAATCTAATCTGAGCGGCGTACGTTTAATTTCCTACATAATCAAAGGAATTGTATTAATGTTACAACTGTTCACAGCTCAGTCAGGATGGTCACTGATAAGATTTTATGAAAAACATTATCAACTCTGCTTAAACGTTTTTGTTGATGTTATTGTTTTGCAAAGAAATGCATCTACAATACAGACCTATACAATACAAACCTGAATAAAATGAATATACATGGGGTTGAACATTTTCAGAATCAGTTCTCAATTCTCATCCTCGTTAATGACTGCGGTGAAAAGTTAAATAAAGTTACTTTAATCTGCACCAGGGTCTTATTCTGTTATATATTGGATTATTGTGGTGCTCTGGTCACCATCTGGGGTTCAATAGTTGTTTTTCCATTGACTCAAATTGCGTATGAAGACTTTTTTCAGCAACTAGTCACATGAATAAAAAAGGGATGTTGACAGGTTCATTACATGACAGACTCATTTTTTTAATTCAGTAAGGGATAGAGGGGTAATGTATAATAATAATGAATATATTTGTAAATCAACACCATGTTTATCTCGTGTTTACCTCATGATAATAAATAAACAAATCATCCCAGTTGGATTTAATAGAAAAAACGTTATTACATACGTAAATATCGGTAAAGTTTTGCCTATATGTCCAAAGGAAAAGCGACTGTTGTTTTGCAAAGAAATACATGCTAACCTCAATAAAAGAAATATACACTGGATTGAACATTTTGAAATCAGTTCTCATCCTAGTTAATCAACAGAAAATTAATTATCAATGACTGTGTTAACAGGTTAAATAAAGCTACTTTAATCTGCACCAGGGTCTTATTCTCTTATATTGTATTATTGTGGCGCTCTGGTCACCATCTGGGGTTCAATAGTTGTTTTTCCATTGACTCAAATTACACAAATATAAATTGCGTATAAAGACTTTTTCAGCAACTAGTCACATGAATAAAAAAAAGGGATGTTAACAGATGTACAGTTTTAAAAGAAATAATGCACAGTATGTGTGGACACCAGGAAACAGACTCTTTTTTTTAAAATTTAGTACAGGATAGAGGGGTAATGTATAATAATAATGAATATATTTGTAAATCAACACCATGTTTATCTCATGATAATAAATAAACAAATCATCCCATTTGGATTTAATAGAAAAAAACGATATTACACACTTCTGTTTTTTCGACATTTAGTAAATATCGGTAAAGTTTTGCCTATATGTCCAAAGGAAAAGTGAATGTTTTATTTACCTCAATAAAAGAAATATACGCTGGATTGAACATTTTGAAATCAGTTCTCATCCTAGTTAATCAACAGAAAATTAATTATCAATGACTGCGTTAACAGGTTAAATAACGTTACTTTAAGCTGCATCAGGGTTTTATTTTGTTATATATCGGATTATTGTGGCGCTCTGGTCCGAGCCAGAAACAACATGAGTTCTAAAGTCACCATCTGGGGTTCAATGACGATTTATAACATACATGATTAATCAGGAAAACAATCACAGGATGTAGCCTCAAAGTTCAAGTTCAATCTTTTCTCCAAACACCACTATTAAATAATTTATTTCTTGGCTTAAAAAGCACGGCAGAATCTTTTGTTTGCACGTTCAAACACGCTGCGTGCAGTTTACTGATGTCATCTTGGAGGAAGTTCAGTCAGGAGAAAGTGACTTCCAAAGTTGCCTCTTGCAGCGTAATGCTTTTCAGAAAACGTCCGCAGCGTCTGACCTCATTTAAGACGTTACAACAGAGCGCGCCGACTGGAGTAACGACCTGTGTGTTTAATTAGAGTCATTAAAATCAGTCCCTCAATGGAAATAAAAGGCCATTCACACAAACATGACTCATCCCGTTCAGGACTGGGAAACATGCATGACTGCTGAGATGTGGCCCTATTTTTCTAAAAAAAAAAAATAAAAAAAAAAAAGCTGTAACCCTTTCCCGTAAGTGCCCCATTCTTCCCGCTCGGCTTCAAATGAGTTACCCGCTCGCATAAAGACAAGCCGCTATCTCCTGTAGGAACAAGAAGATCCGCTCATGCATCAACATGAACGGTTAAACAGAGCCCGAGAAAGGAGGGAAAGCGAGCGAGACGACACGTAAATAAAAGATCTAGAAAGCGGAGGGAGGAGGCAGAGCGAAAAAGGAAGGAGTTTCATTAAAAAACAAGGGTCAAGCGGAATGAAATTAATAAAAATAAAGAGACGGGGGTGAAGGAGTGCAGCTCTGTAATCTCTCCTCATCAGTGCTTGTTATAGAGTCATTAGCAGGACTTTCAGACCGTAACGCTTACAACCTCCCAGAAGGATACGCACACTTTCACACACACACACTTTCACACACACACACACACACACACACATACAAGTCCACCGCCTGAGAGCCACAAAGCAGCGCTGTGCATTTCAGTTCCCAAACACGTCTCATTTCACCCATGCAGCCCAAAATTACATGCAAACGTTTGTGTTTTATAAAAGGAAACCGGAGCCAAACGGGAGGCGGAGCAAAAAAAGGGAAAAGAAACAATTTCCTCTCCACCCCAAAGGAACTGTTGGTTTAATTGTGTGTTATTAGACGTCCCTGATAGGGGTGCGTACCGTATGGGGTTATGGACGTATCAGTGTGGGCTCGTTGGTTCAAACTGTAGCGTGTTGTTACATAAGGAATTGAGTTTCAGTTCCTGGATCCAGCGCTGCATGTGTGCCAGAATGTTTTTGTTACATTTGATCCCCGGTTATTTTATTCCCAGTGTCCATGTAACATCTACAGCATGTTTCCTCGCTTTCATTTTCACTGCAAATCACTTCAGGCCAAGCAGCGATCTGGTCTGAGCTTAGATTGTAGAGCAAAGTCATGTCAGTTCAGGGCCCAAATTCAGCCAAATATGGTCTGAAGTGGGCGGGGCCACTACGATAATAGCATGATTATATATAAGTAATGTCAACGCCAAACTTTTATTACATGATACAAATGTTTACATCTATAAACCATTTTAAAAACAATGTGAATGACACGAACAACCTGAAATTTATTAATAAAAATAACTGGTAAAATTACACTTCCATTAAGACATTAATACTCTGGCTCTGGTTCCTGTACAAATGCCCCAAGCCTCTGAGAACGCACGATTCATGCACAAAGAGGGGTACGAGGGGGGAGGGGCAAATGACAGTGGAGTTTGATTGACATATCACCATCCAATCATTTGGATGGGCCTGTAAAAATGTATAGATGGTGTTTTTTCAGTTCTGTCAAAGGTT